>JANZLD010213385.1:0-18476 GCA_026413575.1 Erythroxylum carthagenense
TAGAGGCCAATAACATACTCAGTCAATGAATGCAGTGAAATCCTACCAGTCTATCCCAATATTACCATAATGCCCTTACTAATAGTAACGGGATGTTACAAAAAGTGTTCATTATAAATCTCTTAGAGGATGTCTATTATCTTAGTCCTACAAGAAGAAAAGTTACACAATGCTTTCGATGGTTGAAGTAGAATATATAGTAGCTGCCAGTTATTGTACCAAATCTTACGGATGAAGCATCAACTACAAGATGTTTCTCTAAACTTTTCCTATATTCCTATATTATATGATAACAGTAATGCTATAAATCTTTCTAAAAACCCTATGCATCATTTTAGAACTAAGCATATAAAAATCAAACATCGTTTTCTTAGAGATCATGTTTTAGAAGGAACCATTAATCTTTTGCATGTTAATACTGATAATCAAGTAGCTGATATTTTCACCTAGCTGCTCTCTAAAGATAGGTTTTATGTGTTAAGAAAAAAGCTTGCAAACTTTCTGATATTATTTCTGCATGAATATTCTTTGCTATATTTCTTTGCATTTCATCTAATAGGCTCCTTTTTATTATGATTCCTTAGAAACTCTCTTTTAGTTTAGTAGGCTCCTTAGAGTTTAGAAGGCCCCTCTTAGTTTAGAAGCCTCCTCTTAGGTTAGTAGGTTTCTTCTAGATTAGAAGGCTCCTCTTCTTTTTAAAAGGCTTCTCTCGGGTTGACATTCTAAGTGACTTGTGTCCTAAAATTAAGGAAATCATTTATGGCATCGATTGAGCCTTTTCAAGAACATGCGTGCAGTCTAACAACTCTACATACGTAGTCTAACTATGTTAAATGATTTTTTTGTTTCATTTTATTTCCTCCCTATACTATATTATTTTTTATAATGACAAAGGGGGAAAGTTTATGTGGATATATTTTTTGCATATTTCTGCATATATGATGATATACTTCTCAATGCCTATTTCTCAATATTTCCTTGATTATGTATGTAATTGATTATGCTATTAAACTTGTGAAAATATATGATATATAAGTGATAGGTTCCTTTCTTAAGAGACAGACTCCTTCTAATTATGTCTGAACATATTCAGTCACTTGTAACTTTCAAAATCATCTATTATCCTTTTAAAATTTTAAAAATATATATTATTGATTGTCATTATCAAAAAGGGGGAAGATTGTTAGTTCATTATTATTTTTAATAAAAAGTATATAAAAGTAAAAAGTTTTATAATAGTTCAATAAATAATTCCTTGAATTTTTGTTAAGATTCTTTTTTCAATAGAGGGAATATGAACTTTATTACAATTTGTGGACTAATATCACTATATAGTTTTAACACACAAATTTTTTAGAACTTTAACGTGCATTGGTCGACCACTAACCTATATTGGTTGACCAATGTACGCTTGATTATCACATCTTTAAGTTATCAAACTTATTTTTCTTGATGAAAACTTGACTTAAACACTTCTTAATATATACAACAATTTCTCACAACTATCTTTTATTATGAATTTGTTACACTTAAAGGTATATAGTAGGTAGAGCAACAAATCTTTTAACATGTTGATTGACTTACTCACAAATACATTATTGGTTGGCTACAAATTGTCCAAATCTTACTGTGAAGCAAAAAAAATTATTAAGGAACATAGGCTTATGATATATATCAATAAATATGTGTAGGTATGATTATGATATATTTCAGAAGGAGTTTAAAAATCTTTAAGAAATTCCAATTTGTGATACATCCAGGTGGCTAGTGGATGATCAAAAAAGGAAAAAGATATCCAATAAAGTCTTGAGATATTTCCCTTTTAAACCACGACTATAAAGGTTATTTATGTCAACAAAAGTAATCATATATGTAAGGTGGCATAAATAAAAACATATTGATGATAATTTCTTATATCATCCAACTAACTTAAATGAATGAAAAGACTTTGTTGGAAAGTTTTCATAGTTTACAGAAGATTTTCATAATATTTCAACTTGGTTTGCCTCTAATAAATTTAATCTGTTTAGTAATATGAGTACTTCTTCTAGCATGTAGACCGTAATTCTTGTGCCATGTAATTTACCCCTATAAAAGTGCAAGAATGAGCTCTTTTTTTTCTTCTTATTGTCTTTGCTTATTCTAATGCCCAATACTCCTAGTAAATATGTACAACCATTAATTGATGATTCAAAATATCTTTAGGAAGTTGGGTTAGAAATTATGATGCTATAGAAGGTGAACATTTTAAAATGCTCGTGGTTGTTTTATAGACTATAAATGATTTTTCAACCTTTGGCAATTTGTTTAGATGGAGTACTAAAAGGGTAAATGGCATGCTGTGTGTGTAATCTCAAACTCATTATATGAGGCTATGAAGTAAATTATGTTATTTAAGACATTCTTATTACTTGGCACATACTACGACAAAAAAGGCTTTAAGCAATGTTATATTTGTAACAATTTAAAATGTGTTGCCCAAAATTAATATAATACAATAGTTTTTAAAGTATTGTCTTTAATAATATTATAAGGCGACTATAATAATAACTTGTTGCTACATATAAAAAAAGTAACAAAATTAAAAAATAGTTGCAATAAAGTCTTATATATGTAACATCTAAATTTGTTGCTATAGTTTCAGCCATTTATTCCTCACAATCTTAAAAGAAAAATAGAAAAATAAATTATTGAAAGATGTTAGCTCAAGGTTTAGGATTAACGATTTTAATGATAATTGTACAATATTTCAAAATTAAAATTGGATTTATTTCCTTGTACAATTAACTATCTAATTCTCAAAAGGAAATAAAATCATAAGAAATTACTTCCTTTCTTGTAAAAATTTTCTTAGTAAACTTTCCTTATTAACATTCAGGAGGATCTTATCTTTTTGAACAATTAGCTCTAAAAATTTTTGTTCAATTACAGATGATATTGAAAATCCAAAGTTAACTTAGAATTAAGATGACGGAATAGTTAGTTGAAGAAATTCACTATTTAAAGAAGAGCAACAACATTTGTGAAGTAATGAACATACTCAAACATTCAAAATATTTGAGCAGCATCTATATTCTTGGGAGTCATATCATTCTTATTGTATATTAGAACGTGAAATCACTCTATCAAGAGAGAAATTGTTATTTGAGAACTTAATTTTTGCTTTACATTTTATTTTTCTATGATCTTTTAGAAGTTTGTTATACACTTTGAGTGTGGAAGGTTAGAGAACCTTGAAAAATATGTACTTTTGAGCTTAGAGAGGGTCGTCAAATTTAATACTCGGATTCTTATAATGAAATACTCAAGTTGGATACTTGAGGACTCGACGTAAGCTTGGTTGTTAGCCAAACCAGTGTAAATCAACTACGTTCTTCTCTCTCTCTTTAACTTTTAAAATTTTGAAGTATATTTTATGTGTGTTATTTTTAGCAAAAGGCTCCTTCAATTTTATAAGAGGCTCCTTCTATTTTCAACTTGTAAAAGGTTCATTTTAGTTTTAATAGTCGTCTTCTGGTTTTTAAATTGTTTTAATATGATTTATCATTCAATAGGCTCCTTTCATTTAAGCAAGGTCCTAGCCAACAAAAGGTTCCTATCTCCTAACAGACTCTTGTCGTTTAAAAGGCTTTATCGTCTAATAGGGTCCTACTGTTTTTATTTGTTAACTAGGATTTGCTTATTATACGAATTGAAAGAACTTATTTTTTTTTTTGTCACATACAATTCACCCCCCTTTTGTGTGTGTTTGCTTTATCATTTGGTATCAGAGCGAGGTTTCACATTTTTGCATTTTACAGCATGTGATAGATTATGATAAACAGTATGAGAAGTTTTGAAGGAAAATCTGTCTGAAAGCCTCCGTTCTTCAATTGAAACAACTATTTATACTGGAAAGAGAGAATGACAATCTATCTCCAATCTGTAGATATCTGAGTCTAGCAAGCCATCAGAGTTAGAGCTAAACTTTCTGATTCAAATAACGTAGAAGTATGGACTGATGTTGATAGAAGAAACACACAGCTAAACGCTAAAGTAAAACATCATCTGATCTGTGAATTATCTCTAGAAGAATATGAGAAAATATCATACTATTCTACAATAAAGGAAATGTGGAAAAAACTACATGTTACGTTTGAAGGAACGAATGAGGTAAAGAAGCATATAATAAGTCTTTTAGTGCATTAATACGAAACTATTTACATGAAACAGGGAGAGACTATAGACGAATTCTTTGGACACTTCAACGACATCATCACGAACTTAAAGAACTTGGGAAAGATATATCCCGATGACAAGTTCGTAATAAAGATTATGAGGTCACTACCAACAAAATGGAGACCTAAGTGACAGCTCTAGAAATGGAAAAGGATCTAGACACTATTTCACTCAATTGGCTTCGAGAAAATCTGATGATCTATGAAACCGAGTATAGGTGAGATGAAGGATCCTCGTATAGAAAAGGAATGGCACTAAAAATAACTAATGAATTAAAAGGTAATGAAAGTGACGTTGAGTTGCAAATAGATGGAGATGACGAGTTCAACTTTATGGTTAGAAAATATGCCTAGTTATATAAAAAGAAGCTGATGAAGAAAAGAGAAGGAAAAAAGAAAGCTGAAAATAACAGGTTCCTATCAAATGGAAGCAACAACAATAATAATACATAAAATAATCAAATCATATGCTATCACTGCAAGAAGCTTGGACACATAAGACCAAAATGTTCTTTTCTTCAAAAGGACAAGACGGAGAACAAAAAATCCAAAAAGCAAGTGATGACTGCAACTTAGTCAGATGAGGATTTTGAAAACTTTGAAGAAGAAGAGCCAAAAGAAGTCAACAACGTTTGCTTTATAGCTAAATCAGGAGAAGATGAGGTATATTATTCTGACTCTGATATTGAAATTGATGAATTGAAAAATGCATATCATGAATTGTATGATTAGTACAAAAGGTTGATAGAGAAATATTTCAAAGAAGTTGAGAAGTCTAAAAGGAATGATGCGTCTCTGAAGAGTAAGATTAAATCATTGGAATCTGTAAATGACAATTTGACAACTAGGAATAAGTCACTTGAGGTTGACTATAAGCAACAGGTTTTTGAAAATGAAGTTCTGGAAGAAAGAGTAGCTAAGTTGGAAAATTCGATGCTAAAAAATGATTATGATAAAGTAAGATAGTTAGGAGAAAAAATCACCGCCTTAGAATTTGAAAAAGAGAAAAGTACTGGAAAGATCTTATCTTTAGAAAAAGATATGAAAAATTTTGTTGATGGAAGGAAGAATCTTGATGCATTGCTTGGTAGTGGTAAATGCATTTTTGTTAAGGCCAGAATAGGATACAATGAACATAACAATATCAGGTCATACAAAAACTTCTTTGTTAAATCCAACAGCAGTTATTGCTAAAACAATAGGAACTTGCTAAGTGACAAAAATCATAACAACTATCATTCATTTATTTTGTGCGATTACTATGGTAAACATGGTCACATTATTCATTCTTGTAATTTTTGTAAAAGGATATTATCTTGGATGTATGTTTGGAGACCAAAGGTTGAACTACTATCCTAAAAGGACCTAAAAAATTTTGGGTATCTAAAATGAGAAATGTTTTCTACATATATGTTTCAAAACATAGACAAGGAAGAATCAATAGATAGTTAATAGTGGCTGTTCGAGTCACACAGCAGGTAAAATATCACACTTTAACTACATTGAAAGAAAAGACAGAGGTAATGTTATCTTTACATAAACAAATAAAGCAAAGGTCACCATAATTGGTAAAATTGGTGATTCTGACTCTACCTCTATTGATAACATTCTGTTTGTTGATGGTTTGAAACATAACATGATAAGTGTGAGTCAGCTATGTGACAAGGGTTACAAAGTCATTTTCTATGTATCTCATTATAAAATTGTCGATATTCATAATGATAATATTATGTTTATTGGTCCTCAAAATTAGAATACATATTGTGCTCAACTGGAAGATGTATCCTCACAAAGTGTTAACTGTCCTGTCTCTCTAGAAAATGATTCGTTTATCTTGTATAGAAGATTTAGACATGCCAACATGAGCATTCTATCAAAATTGTCCAAAAATGAGTTAGTAAGAGCATTACCGACCTTAAAGTTCAAAAGCAATCAGGTTTGTGAGGCTTGTTGAAAAGGTAAACAAATCAGAAGCAGCTTTCCTCCTAAAAATATTGTGTCTACTAGCCAACCACTTGAACTTATGCATATGGACTTATTCGATCCCCTCATGACTTAAAGTTTTGGTGGTAAAAATTACAGTTTTATTCTAGTAGATGATTACTCCAGATTTACTTGAGTTTATTTCTTATCAAATAAGGATGATGCTTTTAAAGTTTTTGAGAAGTTTTGCAAAAAAATTCAGATAGAAAAAGGGTACTGCATCACTTCAATTCATAGTGATCATGGAGGAGAATTTGGTAACATAAAGTTTGAAGAATTATGTGACAGCATTGGTATAACTCACAACTTCTCTTATCTAAAGATCCCTTAACAAAATGGAGTTGTAGATAGAAATAATAGAACTTTGGTTTATACGGCTAGGACCATACTATGTGAAAGAGGACTACCTTATGGATACTTAATAGAAGTAGTATCCACGACTTTTTTTGTACTTAACGTATTTCTTATAAGACCTATACTCAAGAAGACCCCCTATGAGTTATGGAAAGGAAGAAAATCGATTGTTGCCTATTTATGAGCATTTGGTTGCAAGTGCTTCATTCTAAACACTGGAAAAGCCAACCTTGGAAAGTTCAATGTGAGATCAAACAAAGCTATTTTTTTAGGCTACGGTATCGTTAGTAAAGGATTTGGAGTATATAATAAAAGAATAAAGAAGATAGAATAATCGATACATGTGGTATTTGACGAAACACTACCTTCGACAACAACAACTGACTCAGATGATGAAGAGCATCCATTGATACCTAAAAATACATAAGAGAATCAAGCTACACCTATAATACCTTCAGAATTACAAGATCAAGAAGGCCTCTCTGAAGCTAGAACAAAGCAGGCTCCTTCATCTTAGCAAGAGCCTATGTAACGAAAACACTGAGAGAATGGAGAGGTCTTGGTATACATCAATATATTCTGGGAGATCCCTCTGAAAGTCTAAGAACAAAATCATCATTCAAGAATAACTTTTTTTTTTCTCTCGACTCACAAATAGAACCAAAGACCATTAAAGAGGCCCTTACTAATGAAAACTTCAGCCATAAAAAACTAAAACAATTTGACAAAAACAAAGTCTGGAATTTAGTACCACACCCTCAAAACAAGTCAATCATTGGGAATTAGTGGGGTATTTTGAAACAAACTTAAAAAAAATTGTAAGGTGGTAAGAAACAAAGCTAGACTTGTAGCTCAAGGTTACAATCAACAAGAAGGTATTGATTTTGATGAAACTTATGCGCCTGTTGCTAGATTAGAATAGATCAGAATTTTACTCAAATGGATGTTAAAAGCAAATTCTTAAATGGATACATTAACAAAAAAGTATTTGTTAGGCAATCCCTAGGTTTTGAAGATGAAAACCATCCAGATTATATGATGAAGCTAACCAAAGATCTATATGGTTTAAAGCAGGCTCCTTGTGCCTAATATGAAAGGTTCAGTAAATTTCTGCTTGAGAATAACTTTGAAAAAGGAAAGGTCAATAAAATCTTATTTATTAAGAGAAAGGAGAATGATTTACTAGTAGTGCAAATATATGTTAATGACATAACATTTGGTACTACTAATCCATCCTTCTGTGAAGAATTCTTAGCATTAATATAGGGGGAGTTTAAAATGAACATGATGGGAGAATTATCGTTCTTTCTTGGATTACAAATCAGATAAACAAAAAAAGGAATCTTTATTAGCCAAAATAAATACACAAAGTAACTCATCAAGAAATATCATTTTAAGAAAACCAAATCGATGGGCACTCTCATGTACATTGGAACTAAACTTTATAAAGACGAAGAAGGAAAAGCTACAGATGAGACAAAGTATAGAGGAATGATTGGATCACTACTATATCTTACAAGCTCAAGACCAGACATTATGCTGCTTTCAATCAAATAAAAAAAAAGCCACTTTCAAGCAGTCAAAAAATCTTTCAATATCTCCATAAAACTACGAAATTTGGACTATGGTATCCAAAAATTGATTCATTTGACATAATGGACCATTGTGATGCAGATCATGTAAGTGATGAAGTCAATTGAAAAAGCACAAATGGTCACTGTCAATTTCTTAGAGGATGTCTAGTATCTTGGTCCTGCAAGAAGTAAAATTGCATAGCATTTTTGACGATTGGAATGGAATATATAGTAGCTGCTAGTTGCCATGCTCAAATCTTATGGATGAAGCATCAACTATAGGATTTTTCTCCAAACGTTTTCTATATTCCTATATTATGTGATAATACTAATGCTATAAATCTTTTTAAAAATCCTATGCATCATTTTAAGACTAAGCATATAGAAATCAAGCATCATTTCCTTAGAGATCATGTTTTAGAAGGAACCATTGATGTTTTGCATGTTAATACTGAGAATCAAGTAGCTAATATTTCACCAAGTCACTCTCTGAAGATAGATTTTAGGTGTTAAGAAAAAAGCTTGCAAACTCTCTGATGTTATTTCTGTATGAATATTCTCTAATGCATGTCTTTGCATTTTGTCTATTAGGCTCCTTCTATTCTGATTCCTTAGAAACTCTCTTAGTTAGTAGACTCCTTAGAGTTTAGAAGACCCCTCTTAGTTTAGAAGCCTCCTCTTAGGATAGTAGGTTTCTTCGAGATTAGAAGGCTCGTCTTCTTTTTAGAAGGCTTCTCTTTGGTTGACATTTTAAGTGACACGTGTCCTAAAAATAAAGGAGCCATTTATGGCGTCATTTGAGCCTTTTAAAAAATGTGTGTGCATTTTAACAACTTTACTTACGCAGTCTGATTGTGTCAAATGATTTTTTTTGTTTTATTTCACTTCCTCCTTATACTCTATTATTTTTTATAATGACAAAGGGGGAGAGTTTATGTGGATATATATTTTTTTGCATATTTTTGCATATATGATGATATACTTCTCAATGCCTATTTCTCAATACTACCTCGATTATATATGTAATTGATTATGCTATTGAACTTGTGAAAAAGTGTCATATATAAATGATAGGTTCCTTTCTTAAGAGACAGACATCTTCTAATTATGTCTAAACATATAAAAGTCACATGTATCTTTTGAAATCTTCTATTATCACTTTGAATTTTTAAAAATATATCTATTATGGTTTTTCCTCATCAAAAAGGGAGAGAATGTTAGCTCAAGGTTTATGATTAATGATTTTGATGATAAATGTATAATATTGCAAATTTTAAATTAGATTTATTTCCTTGTACAATTCATGGTCTAATTCTCAAAAGGAAATAAAATAATAAGAAATTACTTCCTTTCTTACAGGAACCTTTTTAGTAAACTTCCCTTATTAACATCCAGGAGGATCTTACCTTTTTGAATCATTAGCTCCGAAAACTTTTGTTCCAATAGAGATGATTTTGAAAATCCAAGGTCAACTCAAAATTAAGATTAAGCAATGACTAGCTGAAGAAATTAACTATTTAAAGAAGATTAACAACACTTATGAAGTAATGAACATACTCAGACTTTCGAAACATTTGAGTAGAATTTATACTCCTGAGAGTCATATTATTCTTATTGTGTATTAGAAAGGGAAATCACTCTATAAAGAGAGAAATTATTATTTGAGAACTTACTTTTGATTTTACATTTTATTTTCCTGTGAGATTTTAAAAGCTTGTTATATACTTTGAGTGTGGAAGGTTGGAGAACCTTGAAAAATATATACTTGTGAGCTTGGAGAGGCTCGTAAAATTTAATACTTGGATTCTTATAGTGAAATACTCAAGTTAGATACTTAAGGATTAGACGTAGGCTTGGTTGTTAGCCAAACCAGTAAAAATTGACTGTCTCCTTCTTCTCTCTCTCTTTAACTTTTAAATTTTCGAAGTATATTATGTGTGTGTTCTTTTTAGTAAGAAACTCCTTCACTTTTATAAGAGGCTCCTTCTATTTTCAACTTGTAAAAAGTTCCTTTCAGTCTTAACAAGCACACTCGACATCCTATCTACCACCTCTCCACTAATGCCAGGACTGAAATCACTACCAAAAGATGGAGACTGAGGGGGTATGAACACGAAGAAAAAGAAGAAAATAGAAAGAACAAGGAAATAGTGGCGGTAGAGGCAAAAAGAGTAAGAACTAGTGCTATAACAATGATACCCTTTTGAGAGATAGCGATGGCTGAACCATTACAGGCCTCTCTTTCTATGGCTCACCCTCGATGGTACGTTATTTTTCAGTCCCTATGTTTAAGATTAATTGGAGTGACATTTTTATAATTTGGCTCACTAAATCACTAATATTAATCAAACCCTTTAATTTGGGTTCTTGGCTTTGTTTACCGGTATGTTGTTGATATAATGGAAAAAGTCAGAACTCCACTGGTATTCTTATTAGTTGTTTTGGTTTGACAGAAATTTTCCTTTTCACTATGGTTTTGCTTTTGATCCATTTGTTTTTGAGCTACATATGTTGTACAGAGTTGGGGAATACAGGTATGTGTGTTAACATTGACTGTATTGATGATTCTTTGTTAGTTTAGGAGGTATGCTACTATGCTGTGCTTATGTGCTACTGCTTGTACAATTCAATTTTACTATAACTTGGATTGCCCTTATTTCAAGTTTGTTTCTCTAAATCTTTTTTCGTTAATCGAGTCTTGTTTTGGTATTTCGATTGTTAGAAGCTAGTTGATGTAAGTTATTATGAATTCCATATTTATGTTAACTGATGGCTTTTAATTGCTTCTAAGATGTCTAATTTAGAATAGATAAAGATGAGAGTCATAGAGAGGTATAACTTTGGTTATGTTGTTCTAATTTCTAATCATTGTCAAATATAGTACATTTGCCTGTGAACCTTGATGTGTTTTTAATTAATAAGATGACCTATGTATTGATTGTATTTACTTAAAAACTGAAAGCTTATACATATGGTTTAGATTGGGTACATGTTTCTTTAGATCCTTACATTCATCTCATAATCTGATTCAAATAAAAGTAGCATTTGTGTTGAGAATGGTTTCCTCTTTTATTAGTTCTGTTTGGGTTGTGTTCAAATAGATTATGATCAACATATTGGTTCCAGGTTCTAGGGAATCATATACTTCTCTCTATATAGATCTATTGGTCTATTATAATGAAGATGTTACTTCTGGGTGGTTTAGTGGTAGTGAATTCACTTATTGCAATCAATATATATACTACTAGCTTTTTGATAACACCTGGTGGTCTAAAAGTAACATTCTTGGCAAGTTATATACATTATATTATAGATAGTTGTATTTGTCATTTAAATCTTTTTCATGGGGATGTCGATGATGTTACTAATATTTGCTAACTAACATAGCTAGAAACACCAAAAATAGACCTATCAATCCCACTTCCAACTTAACAATTTCATTTCTTCATGGGAAAAGTAAGAAGAGATAAAGTTGAAGATAAAATATCCCTAACTTTTACCTTGATTTCCATCTAAGATTGGCTTGATTTGTTACATGAAAAATGTTAGGATGAAGAAGGTGAAATGGAGAGGGAAAAAATCTTAAGTTAGAACCCCCAAAATGTGATGTATCTCCCCTCTCCATATCCCCATTCTAGAACTTTCAAGACTCACATATATTCTTAATTCCTATTGGACACATATGTTTTATTATTATTTTTCACACATGCCTTAATCCAATTAGTCCATGTGTTAACTTTAGAATAATTGCATATTGGTCATTCTTCCTTTACTTCCCACATTTCCCTACAATATTATAAATTAATTTCATTCCCCTATGTCTTAATTTTCTAATGAAATAAATTTCATGCAATTTGGTTAATTATTCCAGGAGTTATACTTAAAACATTACAATCTGTTCAAAAATAAGGACAGCAGCCATAACTCAACTTCAAGCCAGAATTCAAAAATCTTACAAGCACAATTAAATTTTTATTCTTTCATTAAACTTATAGATCTATGTCTCTAGATTAATTTCCAATTAGAATTATCCAATTTTGAGGTCTACAGACCAAGATATGGCCAAATTGTAGAGGTATGTTCATGTCAAAATAAACAATTTACTCATTTACCCTTATCTTTTACATTATGTACCATTATATATCTTATTAAGATGCACTTAATTCATTTTGTTCCCTTCTTAATACACATTAGATATGACATAACACTTATAGGGTATATGTTGGAGCATTACATGAAGGGTTTTATTAAACAAGCTCAAGGAGCCTTTATACCTAGTAAATTGTTTGGGGGTAACATATTTCTTGTGCAAGAGTTGATGAGGGATTATACATCTAGAAGATATATCAAAAGTTGTGCACTCAAGATAGATTTATTCAAGGCATTTCACATAGTTAGTTGGGACTTCAACATAAAATGTATGCTTGCATTTGGTTTCCCTTATTAATTTATAAAGTGGATTAAGGAATGCATCTCTTTAGTTATATTTGGCATCCTAATCAATGGTACCCCTTCTAAAACCTTCAATAGCTTTAAAAGAATAAGGCATAATGATCCTATCTCCCCTCCATTTTCACTCTAGCAATCGAACCTTTATACAGATTACTGCATGCTGTCACCTTAGGTAATAGCATATATAACATTATAAGTGTAGTGTAATGAAGATTAATCACTTAGCCTTTACTGATGATTTGATGTTATTGAATGGGGAAAATTCTTATTCAATCAAACTTATCATGAGAGTGTTAAAGGAATTCTCAATTTTGTGAGGACTAAAGGTTAATTTTGGAAAGATCAATATATACCTTACCTTTAATATTCAAAATGCAGATGAGCAAAGTAGAATTACATGCTTGGACTTCCTTTTTCCAATTACATGCTTGGACTTCCTTTTTCCACCTTTCAAATCACCTATCACTACTAATAAGCCTAAATATATAGATTGTATACCACTGCTAAAGCCCTTTGAATCCAAGATTAATGCTTAGAAAAATAGGTTCCTACCTAAAGTTGGCAGGTTGCTTCTAATTTCCTTAATACTAAGAAATATACATGTGCATTAGTTTGCTCATCTAGTCATTCCTCAAAAAATCATTAGGGAAATTGAAAAATTTATTTAACATTTATTATAGATAGGTAAGGAAAATAACTCCAATGGAGCTAAGTTAAATAGGAAGAGTGAGAAAACGGACTAGGCCTAATCCCCCTACTACTTTTGAAAAAAATCTTATTTATAAAGTGGTATAGAGGTTGCTTATTGATAAGGAAACACTCTACGTTAAATGGTTTAATGAGTACTACTTTTGTGACACTAGCCTATGGTAGTTAGGGACTAGTAGAGAACAATCCTAGAGTTTTGCATAGCTACTCAAGCTGAGGGACTTGATCTATCCTTATCCTTAGATCAAATATCAAATTAGGAATGGGAATAAGACTTGGTTCTAGTTTGAAAACTGGAATGTATATAGTTCCTTGAAAAATATAAATGAATTGTCACGTCTTATTACTAGAATTCCCTTAAGTGCCAAAGTAAGTGCAAATATACATGACGGTACTGGGTGTTGTAACTTTAAAGGATCTAGCAGTATGGTGAATGTTTTACCCAATTTTACTCCATCAATAAAATAGGAAGAATATTCTAGATGGGAAGCACTACTAGAGTATTAAGCAAACTCTCATGTTACAAAATATTGAGACATGCTTAACAAAACCCTTGGTATGATTGAATCAAGATAAATACATCCATTACCAAAGCCTTTATCATTAGCTAGTTAGTGATGAACTATAGACTTAGAACTAAAGATATATTGTTTGAAACTTTGACCCCAGATGCCATTTACACAATGAGAGACTTGAAATCGTATGCCACCTTTTCTTCCACCAAGTCACTAGTTTGGTGGCTTTAGCTTCCACTTGGACATATAATCATAGGATGTATATGTTATTAAAAGAAGAAGGAAAAGTCACATGAGTTTAATGTCCAATACATCAAAGATCTTAATATTCAAAATAGGCATTTGTGGCATTTGAACTCTATAAAAATATTTCTTATCTTAAGAAACTATCACATTATTTATAGAACCTATATGCATCCTTAAAGAAAATTAGGGCTGTAAAAACCACAACCTAACACTTATTGGACTTTTTTATTTTGTCAAAATTCACCCTTATATAAATAATTATGATATAAGTTTAAAATAGGATAGAATTCATTACTAAATGCACATCTTTTTATCACTTATATTTTGGATACTTTTAAAGGATTTGGTGCTTAAAATGAGAATTTTTTATTTTAAGTCTTATTTATACCTTTTAAAGGAAAAGGAGATAATTCAAAGAAGAATTGGAATAAATATAAAAGAATTAAAAAAAGGACCTTTCAATATGGCACCTAAATACCATCATGTTTAGCTCATGTTCTACAGTGATCACATCTATTTCCCTTTCCTAGCTTCACGCACCCCCATGTTACCCCTTGGATTAAGCAATACTACACCTATATATCCCCATTTAGGTTCAATATTGATAGGAAAGATTTGCAAAAAAGTTACAAAATATTTCAAATATAATATGGCCTACTATACATACCATTGAATGGTCGTGTAGCTAACTAAAGATTAGGGTTCTAGATAAAAACAAGTGTGAAAGAAAAAGAAACATTTTGAAAGCATTGTGAGTGCTGTAAGTAAAGATTTTGTAGAAATGATACATAATGTTTCAAACACAATATAGCCTACTATAATAGACTTATGATATGGTCGTGTAGCAACCTAAAGATTAAGGTTTTGTAAAAGAAAACAAGTGTGAAAGAAAAAGAAAGGGATCTTTCTAACCAACAAAGAGTTGTAAAGCATTATGAATTAATTAGGAACCTATGTTACAATTTTTTTTAATCAAAATTATGTCAATCTTAGAAGATAGACAAGATTTCAACAAAGACATATTAAATATTTAAGATTCAAGACTCATCACAATGATCTATTATCCTTATTTGCAATGTTGATTTCTATTTTTATTCTTTGTTTATTTATGAACTGACTAGGTTCTATGTTACGGAGGGATGGACCCTAAAATTTATGTATTGACTTGATCTTTGATTTAATGAAGTTTTAGTTTTCTTGAGATTTATACTTATAGTTTAACTTATTGAATTGAATGAGAAAAAGTGGAATAATCAAATAATTAGTTCAAGCTTTAAGATTCAAGAGATAAGATATGTGGTTAGATCACAATATAGATAAAGATAATTAAGCATAAGCTACTCAAGAGAAAGTCATAAAATCTTCCAAGGTTAGGGTAAAACTATTAAGAGGGTTCACATAATAGATTAATGCATTCTAAAGTTGTCTTGATTTAAAAGGGATTTCAAATGACCAATCTAAAAATAAGGGTTGAATGTAACACCCCACTCCCGCATGACCCAAACCCGACATCGATGATGATATCCGAGTTCGAGCCCTGCGAGGGTGGCATGCTACATCACTCAATCACAACTCAGTATAATTTTTTTTTGAAAACACAAACAAACACTATACGGGAAATTATTAACATAACTAATCACCGGTAAATACAATGACCACGGAGGCCCTCTTATAGATACAAATTAATTTAGTCCGGTGACTTTACAAATTGATCGAATCATTTGTACAAAAATTCAGAAAATATAATTGCAATATAAAATTTATCAGACACTAATGCAGACGCAACTGATCCCGACCTCTTCTCTCACTCACAAGCAGTTGCTATACGCCCATTGCCTAACGGGGTATTCTTCTAAGTCTTGAAAAATAATTGTATATTTTGGGTGAGTTTTGCGAACTCAGTGAGGAACCATCATCGATGGTTCACTCAATTCATGCTATAGTCAAACAGATCACAATTATATCATAATAGCACATTCAGAAGTACCACATGATTAATCACATAAACACAAGGCGTTTTGCCTTTCACTCAGTCAAAGACATTCAATCAAATGCATATGTAATGCGCATGTGACACTTTTATAATTTGTTACGTTGTTGTGACCGAGCGCCTAAACTGTCCCAATAAGGGCACATTATTCGTTGAGCCTGAGGATCTAAGTCACTGTGGGCTCGAGGTCCAAATACGTTGAGCTTTCAGCTCTCGATGGCTGCTCTGATCACAACTGTCATTAACTGATCATGTGCTCATGCATGTAGCGCATATGTCACAATGAAGCATATCAACATCACAATCAAGCCCAAATTATCATAGTGAACAAATAGTTCACAATCAATCACATTAAAAACACAATCACAAGTAGAGAACTTCTATGTCATAATCTCCCAATACATTGGACCTTCTGTCTGGAATCCAGTCATAAACAACTCATAAACCCACCATTATTCTCCACAGAGTTATAAGTGCAAAATTATAAACAAATAATAATTGAGAAACCATCTAGGTCACTCACAAAATAGCTTCCGAGCTAATGTCTGGAAGTCTCGACAACGTCTGTGGGATGACGTTCCAAATGCGTCTCTATAACAGTCAAAATATTTAAACATTACCAAATGTACAATCATAAATATTTAATAATGCACATGTAGCAATTAAAATGTGTACAATGCATGCCCGTGACATTCCCGGCACTATTTCAAAAAAAATTTTCACAAAATTTTCCTCTAAATTTTAGAAACTCACTGACACTAAAATCACTCAATTCGGACCTCTATAGGTCCCATTATTAGTAAAATACGAACCAAAAAAATAATTACCCGGTCCCCTCACTTAGACCGAATTAATTCCCGTCAATTTCATCATTAACAATTCCCAATTTTACATAAAAATGAAATTAAATATTTTCCGAATCCGATGCCTCGAGAATTAGGTCAATCGGATGTCTGACGAAAAAGTTATGCACAAAAGAATTAATAGCATTGATAATTAAAACTAAATAATAATAAATAAATAATAATAAATTATTAAAAGGAATGGGTCTCACCCTCGGGGCGATCTCGCGAGGGCGATCTGTGGCCCCCGCGAGATGCAAGGTTCTGAATTTCAATTTCTATTTTTTGTACCTGATTTTCCAATTTCACTAATATTCCTTCTTTCTCATCATTCATATACCATCTCTTCTTCCACGTATCCTATCTTTTCACAGAAATATCCAAACATTACAATTAAGGACTCATTGGAAAGATCTTGAAAAATCCAACAAGTTTTATGAAGGGCACACAAACCAATTTCACCTTTAAGGGTGTCAAAAATTCAATCAAAGCTACTGCCTTCATATTAACATTCAAAATAGTACAACATTGTTCCAAAAATCATATCTTTCCATACTCTTTGTCAAAAATTCCAAATTTTATATCAATCAAAAGAGAAAAACAAATGCTACAACTTTCATGAACAACTTGGAAGCTAACTCAATCTCTAAACAAATCAAATTCTCAATCAAATCTTCTGCC
Source organism: Erythroxylum carthagenense (assembly GCA_026413575.1). Classification (NCBI taxonomy): domain Eukaryota; kingdom Viridiplantae; phylum Streptophyta; class Magnoliopsida; order Malpighiales; family Erythroxylaceae; genus Erythroxylum; species Erythroxylum carthagenense. The sequence continues at coordinate 17,563 of JANZLD010213385.1, forward strand.
TATATAAGTCTCATTCTCAACAGTAACAAAATCTTCCAAAATTCATATCTTCATATACCCTTGGAGAAAAATTCCATACCATATAGAAATAAAAAGATCAGACAATATACTACAATTCTCATGAAGGACTTAGAACCAAATTCCATCTCTAACTAGATCAAATTCATCCATTTATGTGGCTGCCCTGTTAAGGAGCGTTAAAACAGCACATGACCTAAACCATAGCCAAACTTGAAAAATGCATAACTTACAATCCTTATATTCAAAAATAACATATTATACCTCATTAGAAAGCTACAACATTCCTCTACAACTGTCCATAAGATCACTTAAGCTAATTGCAACCTTAACAATCCAAAATTAGCTTCAGAACACAGTAACTACAAAATCCATACTTAGAGACATTACATACACCAAAACACATTAATACATCAATGACCATCCGAAAATAATCAAGCCATAACTTTCAACCTACACATAGAAAAATATCATACTTAGTGATGATAGAAAGCTAAAAAGTAAATCTTCAACTTTCATGAGATCAATTTCACAAAATCAATCTACTTTAGCCTAGAAAAATTCCGAAAGTTTTTGGTCATAAATCTTTCAATGCTAAAAGCACCACTGTTCACCCTGCACACATATCTTACTTTTAAAGCAAAATTTAAAACCTTTCAAGCCACAATTGGACGGAACTTCCTTCATATGAATTCTAGCCAAACCTCCCAAGTTTCATTCAAGCTAAACCTCAACTCAATAGCATAACCATATCAAAAGTTATGATCAAAAACCTTCAACATGCACAAACTAAATTTTCCAGATTTTATACTTAACACAACTCCTTTCATTCTAACACCATTCCTACATCAATAAACATCCAATTTAATCACTCATTCAGCCAAACTTTCATCAAG
>JANZLD010214178.1:0-33398 GCA_026413575.1 Erythroxylum carthagenense
ATTATGTCACATTTCATGATCCAATGGTCGGATTCCGAGTATGGAGCTCATCATGTCTGGTAGCAGAGTAAGAGAAGACTTTAAGGAACTACGCTTCAGTATGATAGTAGTTTTTACCGAGGTTAAGTTCCGGAAATGGAGCTCGGCAATTGCAGTATCAAAGCAGGTTAGTAAGTGTTATGGTTTGGTTTGAGTTGGATTCCGAAAACGGGGTCCAACACGCATGCACACATTCTTCTTTGCTCTGTTCTTCACTCCTTTCTCTCATCTCCTTACACTCTCACTTACACACCTCACTCACAGTCTTTCTTCTTCTATTCTTCATTGTCATCGTCTCCCACCCAATGACAACCACCATTGCTCGTCGCGTTACTATCCTGCCATCCCACTCTCACACCTAACTTTTTTCTCTCACATCTCACTATCTCTCTTGAGTGTCGACAGACACCTACCACTTGCCACCACCACCATCGAGGCCTATATCTCTGACTTCTCCCAATCTTTTATTTCTCTCTCACACATCTCACCATCTCTCTCTAGTCTCAATACCGATCACCTGACACTACCCACCACCACCGATGCCTCACCAGCCTCAGCCACTCTCGGGTCTCCTCTTCCATGACAAATCTGTTCGACCCTAACCCTGACCTGTTAAAATTGTTATTGAATTATGAAATAATTGGATGTGTGTTATGACTTTATGTATTTTTTGTGAATTGTTAAGAATAGTATTATTGATGTATTTGTGAATTGTGAATGGAATTGTTGGTTTTTTTAAATTGAGAATGGAATATGTTAATTTGTCTTTATGTTGTTGTGGGCTGTGGATATGGATTGTGGATGTGGACTGTGGAGAGGAATATAATGGAATTGTGGATGTGGATTGTGGAGTGGAATGGAATTGTGGAAGTGCGAAAGTGAAAAACATAAATTGATTTATTGAAGTTGTTAATAGAGATATAGATACAAAATGTAGATATGGAATGAAACTATGAAAGTATGGAACTGGTCTGAAGTGGGCTGTGATTCTATGAATATGGAGTGAAATTTGGAAGTGTGTTGAATTGTTGATTGTTATCAATTTTGTTAATACTTAATAGACATATAAATGAAAAATCATATTTTATAAATCAATTTTGTTAATTTTTCAAAGGGGTTGATATTATAAAGTTAAATGTTTACTTATCATACCAATTTCCTTTATCATTTGTCTATACTTAAATATGAATGAAATAAATTTATTATTCTTTTTTTACAAATATATCATATAATTCATTTGACAAAAGTTGAACTTTTACCAATTATAAGTGAGGTTTATCTAATTCAACTAACTTGACTACATCATTTAAGTATGACTTATACGTGTTAGATTCTACATCAATTTCATATTAAAAAGAACTCAAAAGCAATGTAAACAAATATATAAGATGTTACTGTGAGATAATTGTCTTCTGGTTAATGTTGTTAAATACATATTAGATTTTTTTTACATTGTTGGACATAATTTTCTTAAAAAGTATAATTTGCAACAGTCTAACAAACATTTTGGGGGTCCAATTTCAAAAAAAATTGTGGTTCCATAAATTAGCTACCTTAATTTTAATATTTAATTATGTGATTCAAGGTATTTATGGTAATTCTAGTTCTAAATTATATTTCAAAACTTTAAGATTTTGATACGTAAACATATTTTCCAATTCCATACTTCCGTCGAAGTGTGGAGCTGGAAAATAAATTGATTCATTGAACTATAAAATGTTGAAGTTGGAAATTGTTTTATATTTTTTTTTATGATTGTTGTTTATAGAAATTTTTTTATGTATGTTTTGTGATTATTGGAAATGAAAATTGTTCAAAATGAAAATTGTTTATATATGTTTTGATATTGTTGGAAATGGAAATTGTTTGATATATGTTTTGTGATTATTGGAAATAGAAATTGTTTAAAATTGTTAGAAATGAAAATTGTTTTTATGCATATTTTGTGATTAATGTAAATGAAAATTGTTGGAAATGAAAATTGTTTATGTATGCTCTCTAATTATTGGAAATGGAAATTTTTTTTATATGTTTTGTAATTATGGAAAATGGAAATTGTTGAAAGTTGTTGGAAATGAAAATTGTTTCTATATGTTTTATGATTGATAGAAATGGAAATTGTTTTTTATGTATGTTTTGTGATTAATGTAAATGGAAATTGTTAGAAATTGTTTAAGTAAGTTCTCTGATTATTAGAAATGGAAATTGTTTTATATATGTTTTGTGATTATTGGAAATGAAAATTGTTGGAAATAAAAATTGTTTATGTAGGTGATGTGATTGTTAGAAATGGAAATTGTTTATATATGTTTTGTGATTAATGGAAATGGAAATTGTTGGAAAATATTTTGTGATTGTTTGAAACGAAAATTGTTTATGCATGTTTTATGTAATTATATATGTTGAAATATTGAATTGTTAGTTTTTAACTTATAGTAAATTGTGTTCGATGAAATTGAATTATGTATAATGTAATCATATAAAATGAGTTATATTTTATAAGATAGACATGCATATTATATAATGAAATTATGTGTTATTTATTTTGATATATGCATTCATTCATTTTTACAGAATGGAAGGAAGTTTAAGTACTCCTGATCAACCCATTTTAGGAAAATACAATGATCCAACTTGAAATCATGTTGTATTAGTTCTCGATATGAGAAACCATATTATTTGCTTGTTTTGTAACAAGCATTCAAAAGGTGGAGGAATCACCTGATTAAAGAAATATTTAACTGGAGTTAAAGAAAATGTGAAACCTATAAAAAAGTAAGTCATGAAGTGAGGTAGCAAATGAAAACATTGCTTGAAGAATATCAACATGAGAGAGATAAAAGGGAAGGCTAAATTTTGAAATTAGTAATGGAAGTTCATTTTCTAGTTTCTGTGGTGATTGTGGAAATGTTGAAGGTGGTAGTAGTATTGGTAGTGTTTTATGTCAAGCCTAAAAAGAAGTTCTTGAACTTGATGCGAGGAAGAGAAGAAGGCAGGTGACTAGTTTTTTTGTACCACGAATAACTCCTGGAGCCCAACCTTTAATTCATAATGCAATGCAATCAAGAGATGCGACTCACAATATCGAAATGGTAGTAGCTAGATAATAGTACGATACATATTCATCATTTAATACTTTTCAGTCTTCTTATTATCAACCTATGATGGATGCAATAGCCTCTTATAGTTTAGGATACAAAGGTCCTTCGGTTTGTACATTCAGTGACATCATTTTACAAAACCTAGTCTCATTTGTACTACATGATCCTTAAACTACTTAAGTAGCATGCCTTTAGTTAAAGGATCTGCAATCATCAGCTTAATGCTAATGTGCTCAAATATCACTTTCTTTTCCTTAACACGTTCTCTTATGGCTAAAAACTTAATATCAATATGCTTACTTCAACTTCCAATTTTGTTGTTTTTAGCTATAAAAACCACAAGTGAGTGGTCAAAATATAACTTTAATAGCTTAAAAATAGAGTCCATAACTTTAAGCCTATATATAAAACTCTTCAACTATACACCATGCGAGGTGGCCTCAAAACACAATACAAACTCAGCTTCCATAGTAGAAGTAGCAGTCAAGGTTTGCTTGACACTTCTCCATGATACAACTCCACCAGCTAATTTGAAAATATAACCTGATGTCGATTTTCTTGAATCAATGCAACCAGCAAAATCCAAATTAGAGTACCCAATTACTTCCAGATTTTTAATCCGTCTGTACATAAGCATGTAATCCTTCGTTCCTTAAAGATATCTCATCACTTTCTTTGCAACCCTCCAGTGATCAAGACATGGATTACTCTGATATCTTCCTAGCATTCCAACTGCGAAGTCTAGTCTTGTACAGACTTGAGCATACATTAAGCTTCTAATAGTTAAAGCATATGAAATGTTCTTCACGTGTTCTCATTCGAACTCCTTTTTGGACATTGGCTTAAATTGAACCTATCACCCATCACTATGGGTGTTATACTTGGTGCACAACCTTTCATTCAAAATATGTCTAAAATTTTATTAATATAGATCTCTTGAGACAATCCCAAAATGCCTCGAGATCTTTCTCTATAGATCTTAATGTCAATGACATAAGATGTCTTACCCATATCTTTCATATCAAAATTCTTTTAGAGTAATTGTTTCACCTCACATAATAAATCCTTATCATTGGTTGCAAGTAAAATATCATCCATATATAGCACAAGATAACAAATCTTGCTCCCACTAACCTTTTGGTGTATACACTGATCCATGAGATTTTCTTTAAAACCAAATGAAGTGATGACTTTATGAAATTTTAAATACCATTGATGAGATGCTTGTTTTAAGCCATATGCAGATTTATTGAGCTTGTTGACTAAATGCTCACCATCACTAGAGAAGAATCCTTTTGGTTGTTTCATGTAAATCTCTTCCTCTAGTTCACTATTGACAAGTGTCATTTTTACATCCATTTGATGTAACTCAAAGTCAAAATGAGCTACTAATGTCATAATTACTCGAAGAGAATCTTTGTTTGATATGGGAGAAAATATCTTCGTGTAATCAATTCCTTATTTTTAAGTAAATCTTTTAACAATGAGTCTTGTTTTATGTCGTTCAATGTTGCCTTATGAGTCTTTCTTTGTTTTAAAGACCCATTTACACCCAATGGGTTTTATGCCATTAGGCAACGCAACGAGATCCCAGACTTGATTACATGCCATCGAATTCATCTCATCTTTTATGGCATTGTACCATAAGTCTAATTCTTTAGAACTTATGGCTTGCAAAAATGTTTTAGGATTATGTTCACTCCAATGTTAAAGTCTGATTCATGTAAATACACAATATAATCACTAGAGATACCTGATCACCTTACTCTAGTAGATCTCTTTAATGCTATTTCAACATTCCCCTCAAGAGCATGTTGTGCAATTGGTTGATCAACAATTTCTTGTTGTTCCATATCAATAACTTGATATATTAAATCAATATAATTACTTCTGGAATTTCAGTAATTGGTTGTCTAACACCTATTGGTGCTTATGGTGTATGAATGACAATCAATCTATCACTTGAGCCAGAGGGATGAACTTTTTGATGTTCCTTTTCTGAAATAAGATCTCGAAATCGATCACTCGCACTGATCAAGTCATTCTCAAAAATTTTTGCATTTATTGATTCCACAATTCTAGTACTGTGAGATGGACAATAGAATCTATACCCTTTGAGTTTTTCAGCATATCCAATTAAGTACCCACTCATGGTTCTCAGGTCTAGCTTCTTTTCTTATGGATTATAAATTCTCACTTCAAACGGGCATCTCCGAATGCGTATATGTTGCAAACTTGGTTTCCAACCTTTAAATAACTCAAAAGGTGTCTTTGAGCAACCTTAGTTAGAACTCGGTTTAATATATACATAATCATCTTTAGTACTTCAGTCTACAAGAAATCAAAGAGTTTTACATTATTCCACATACTTCTCACCATTTCCAATAATTTTCGGTATCTTTTTTCTGCCACACCATTCTGATCCAGAGAACCTGGCATGGTGTATTGAGCAACAATCCCAAGTTCTTGAAAAAACTTAGCAGATGGACCAAGTGCTTGTTCATTCTCTATGTATCTACCATAGTACTCTCCACCTCTATTTGATCTCATAATCTTAATTTGTTTTCCACATTGATTTTCTACTTTAGCCTTTAAAACTTTAAAGGCATCCAAAGCTTTGTCCTTAGAATGAAGTAAGTAGAGATACATATATTGTGAATAATCATCTATGAAGGTGACAAAGTATTTTAGACTATTTGCATCCATGTTTGGACAATAAATATCTGTATGTATAATTTCTAATAGATTTGTGCTCCTCTTTGCACCTCTTTTAGACTTGTTAGTTTGTTTACCTTTAATGCAATTGACATAAGTGTCATAATTAGAAAAATCCAAACTACTAAGTACTCCTTCATTTACTAATTTCTTAAGTCTCTCAATATAGATATGTCATAATCTTCGATGCCAGAATATAGAAGAATCCTCATTCACAATACATCGTTTTATCCCAACAGTAACATGCATAGAAGTATAAGTTGTTGAACCCGGACTTTTCTTGGAAGTTAGAACTATTAAATGAGAAATTGTTGATGATTACTCATGTGTAAATAAAAAGAAGAATTCTTGAATTTGAATTGAAGTAGAAAAGATGGCTTAGGTACAATATGTGTTATATGAAAATGTTGGAAGTTACAAGCTGAAAATGTGGTTAAAACATGTTCACTAAGTATACTTCAGTGTTTTAGCCATAACTTTTTCTGTAGTTATCCAAATGAGATGATTTTTAATTTAGAGTAAACTAGAGACATAGGTCTACAAATTGTCTAATGAAATAGAGTTTGAATTTTAGTTTCTAAGAATTTCAATTTTGGCTAGAAATTGAGCATAGAATATTGTTTCAGCGTAAGAACAATCCAAAAATGTTTAGGATATAACTTGCAGATTTCTGAACCAAATAGAATGATTTTGGTATCATTAGAAAATTAAGACAATGAGGAACATTTTTCTATAAGGAAGTGTTATCAAATTCCTTCTATTACCTAATCAAAAAAGGTATGAATTTTTAGGAGTTAGGCATGATTTAAATAACTTTGAGGTCTTGCTAGATTAACTATTTTATTTGGAGTTAATTATTATGTTAATGTTGGTAGGATTTTAAAATATGGTTTAGTTGAATTAAGCGGTAAGAGTATATATGTATGGGGGCATTTTGAGAAGATCACTTAAGCATTAAAGTCTTAAGGCTTCAAAGGGAGGGCAAATTGGACATTTCTCAATCATTAAGGGCATAATTGGAATAAGAAGTTTTGGCTTGCTTTTAAGGAAGAAGCAAAAACGAAAATTGAGAGAGAAGAAACAAAGAGAAGAGAGAAGAAGGAGAGAGTTTCGGTTTTGAGAGGAAAGAAAGAAGAAAAAGCTAGGTTTCATCTTTGCTTAGCTTTCAAAAGGAAATTTGAGGTTGCTCAAGAAAGGAAAAAGGTAGAGGAAGAGACGAACTTTCATTAGAGTCAAGAAATGCTTCATTTGGTGAAGATTCAAGGTAAGGTTATTCTAAATCTTTTGAATTTTTGAAAGGGTTTTGGTTCATAAAGCTTAAGAAATGTATGGGTTTAAGCTTTCTAGGATCAATTTTATGAATAAGTTCCTTTGGGTTCTCAATTGATATTCCTATTGAATGAAAATTTTGCCTTTGATGAAGGAAATCAAGAGAAGCAAAGGGAGCAAGGGGAGAGGCATTTTAGGCAAGTATTAAGTAAGGAAAATCAAGGTGGGTTTCATGTTTATAATTGAGTAATGAGTCATGAATGTTTCCTTTTAAAGTAAGAGAATAAAATGATTTCAATTACCTCATAAATGTTGCTTTTATTGCTTCAAATGATTTGCGAAATTGCTACATATTTTGGTGTATAAATCTCGATGATGAATTGTGATATGGAAATAATTTTGAAAAGACTTTATGTCTATGAAATTAAGTTTCAGAAATGCATATGAAATATTTCGTGCTTATAAAAAATAAGTTTCTAAGAATGTACCATTTGGGCAAATGGTTTTCAATTCATGAATTACATGTTATGTGGGTTTGGTGTAATCTATTCAAGAATATCACATGCACGTTGACCAAGTTAAAGGTTTCTCCTGCCTGCCTACTAATGGCACAGAGTTCATTCATGAACTCCCTCAAGTTTACTTCTACTCAAAACCACTATGTGGGATTGCGATAGTACGCCAAGTTTACGACTATACAAGACCATTATGTGAAAATGTGTAGTTCGTCATGTTTATGGATATACCCAAATCATTTATGATGTGCTTATGTGTTTATGATTTGTGACAAGTTTGATGAATTCATGATTTATGATGCTTATAAATTACTTGATAAGATGTGAATTTGGAAAAAATGTATTACATGGATTTCAATGTTAATTTTTCAATAGGAATAAATATTTCAATGGTTTTCGCTTGTTTCTCGTTATACAGCTATTACCCACAAGCTTTAAGCTCACCCCCTTTCAGTCCCATTTTCAGGTGATGAGCAAGAGATCGAGTGACTGAGAGTCAACACATCAATCCAATTACATGTTTTGTTTTGTTTTGGAGTAAATTATGTAAAAACAAGGTTGTAGTCGCATGTTGAGAAATTATTGTTCAAGTACCCTTTGTAATTTGGGATTTTGGCGAAATGTTGTATTGTGGCTAAGAAAGCCTATTGAAGCTTTGTAAAACACTTATGTTTTGATGATAATGAAATATGATTGTCTTTTTGGCTCATGACTCTCAAAGTTTGTACTTTGCATTTTCAATCTTTTTATAGGTGTAGAAATTGTGTTCTGACTTTAAGGGAAGAATTGTATTGATTTAGGCTTAATTAGACAAAGTTGTCTTTATGAAAGTTGTAGTTTATCTTTCTATTTTTCCAACGTTATAAAGTATGAAAATTTTTAATATCGAAGTTGAGATATATAATAATTATAAGTTGGTAATGTTGCATAAGGTGTATATCACGACAATTATGGGAAATAAAGAGAATTAATGGCTTTAATGGACCAAAGGAGTAGAGATTAGGGGATTTAATGAAACAAGGTTGGAGTTTAAACAGATATGAAGTGATATTGCATTAAAAGAAGTGAGGTTGGGAAGATTATGAGTGAATATGATGTTAGAATGGATGTAGGAAGCATTGGAGAGGCTTTGGAGGGGCTTGGGTAACCCCTATATCCGTTAAACGGACTTTAGGTCCGTTAAATGGACCTTCTTAGGTCTATAAGGACCCCCAAAATAGCCCATGTCTATTAAACGGACCTTCTCGGGTCTAAAATGGTCCCCAACCCCGTGAATGTTTGTTAGGCGGATATGTATGTCCGTTTAATGGACACACTATACACTTACGGAGATTTGCAGTTTTGACCTATTAAACGGAAAAATCCCACTTTGTAGTCTTCATAAACATTGTAGATCTAGAAGTACTCTTTCAAACTGTCTAAGAAAGACCTCAATTCAAGGTTTCTAGAGAAATTTATATCAATTTTTCCAAGATAGGTGCAATATGATTGAGGATTTAAACATGTTTGATTCGTTTGGCTATAACTTCATCATTCGACCTCCAAATGAAATGATTCCTGAAGAATAGATTCCTAACACATTTTTCTACCTCTCCATAAAAATTGGTATCCATTGGTGTTGATTTGCAAAATATTGACGGAGAGAAAGTGAGGAAATTGATTGGAAGAGCATGAATTGGTTGTTTACCAAACATACTTTGGTATTTTACTTATATCGTGAACTGTAGACCTCCGATTGAGATGATTCTTACTTCAAAATAAACTAGAGACTTAGAGCTACAATTGTATTAAAGATGTCAAATTGTGATTTTTGTGATTGACTGGTGTGGGCACACTACTCTTATTGGATGATGGCTAATGAGGGTTTATTGGAATAACCCTGCAGGAAAATACGCACACTAACATCTTATGATATTCCGAAATGTTGGGCTTTAGAAAAGGAGTCCAACATAAGTAGTGCCATTTCATAATTTAAGAGAATAAAGACCATAAATAAAAACACCATGTCTAAGAACTTTGGATTTATTGGATAATTGAAAACCAGAATCCTTAAAATTAAAACTAAAACCCAACAATACAAGTCTTGAAGTAGAAATTAAATTTTGAGAAAAACTTGGTACATAAAAGTTATTTTCCATAAGTAAAATAAAACCACTACATAACGTCAAACTGCAAGTATCAATGGCTTCCACATGTGAACTTATCTTGCCTCCTGAATAGATGTAGTGTTCACTTCCCACTTGTTTCCTTAGGTTATGCATACCCTGCAAGGTAATTGAAATATGAATTTTTGAAGCAGAATCAATCCACCATGTGTTATGATTATAACTAACCATATTAGATTCATAACAAAAAAATGAAAGGTGAGTACCTTTCATTTTTAGCTAGTCCTTAAATTTTAAGTATTCTTTCTTCATGTGTTCTCTCTTTTTGCAGAAGAAACACTTTGATGTTTTCTTTATCTTGGGCTAAGGAGAAATCTTGCCTTTCCCTTATTTTTTCCCCTGATCCTTCTTTTTCTTTCCTTGTATAGTCAAGTTCACTTTTTCACCCTCTTCCATAGCCAATCTCCTTTTTTCTTGAGCACACATGATCAATATCTCATTAATTAATCATTTGTCCTTATGTGTGTTGTAAGAAATTTTAAAAGGGTTATATTATTGGGGCAGAGTGTTCAAAATAAAATGAACTAAGAAACATTATGGCATTTTCACTTCTAAAGCTTCTAACTGAGTCGTTATGTCCCTCATATGCATGATATGATCACGCACGCCTTTTATCCCAGTGAGCCTTATAGATGACAGTTACATTATTAAGGTGCTAGCAAGAGCCTTATCAAATGTAGCAAATTGCTCATTGATGACTTTTAAAACATCTTTCACTTAGTATGTTGTTCAACAGAATCACGAATACTAACAGATATCTTAGTTTTTTTTAACATGACAGAGAGACGAATGGATCACTCCCATTTGTCATAAAGACTAATTGCATTTGGAGTGCTGGTTTCAATGATTGTAGGTGGTTCGTCTTTCCTTATAGCATAATCTATATCCATCCAACCTAAATGAAGAAGCACTCTCGCCTTCCATACCTTATAATTATCACCCTTTAATTCAGGAATGTCACACTTAACTTCAGAGATATTCGTAACTAAAAAAACTGTAAAATTATTAAACATACATGCTTATTAACAAAATTATGAGAAAAAATTGTTAAGTTTTACCAATGTAAATCATGCATGAATTCAGGAATCTAGTGACTTAAAGTTTACCTGTGGGCTAAAATTCTACTCAATTAGATCCATTTGACAAAACTATCAAATTATGTTCCTTTTCTTAATTCATGTGGGTAAATCAAGAAATATAATGTGATATTTTATCTTAGTTAATCATATACATATAACAAAAATTCCTGTGGGTAAGTTTTATTATATATATATGATTAACTACAACTAATGTTTACAGTGATCCATAAACTTAAATATAAAATTTTAATCAATTAAAGATGTTATGACTACTCCTTAATTAATTAAAATTATATGAATCACCTCACATTACTTTAATCGTAATGAAAACTAGATATTGCATCAAATAAACAATATTGCAAATAAATCAAATAATCATGCACAAATTATTTAATCTAGTCTTGCATGTATAATGTTCATAAATTTATATTTACAATTTTCAATTAATTACATATATAATGTGTGCAAATAGTTATTTAATAACTTTAACGTGCATAAAATCACATTATTTAATCTTGCATGTCTAATTTAATGCAAATATTAATCATACAATTTTTAATGTATAATTCTTAATATATTAGACATACAAATTAAAATTATTAATATTCACAAAATATTAATTCCAAAGAATGTTTTTATCTTTAAAATTCACAAAAAAATAGGTTAAGTGCTTAAGTAACCCATCAAGAAACTAAATATTAACTTAATTAATTATTACTTAATCAATTAATATTTTTTTTAAAATTCGTCTTCAACCTTTAGCTGGGTTAGTGTGACCCAATTCCAACCCAAACCAGAGGTTACCCAAACATGCCAATAGTGGAGAAGAACCAGACCAAGGATGGAATGATAATGCAACATGATTGGTGAACATGTAACGATTAGAACCAAAAATTTGTTGCATGGGAGGGGACATTCACGGAAATAAACGTCCATACACTTGACAGTAACAGGTGTATCTCTCCTCTAACCATTGTTGCAACATTCAAGACAACGTACCTCCCAATCCCAATGTTCATCCAATGACATCATATGGGCAATCAAACATATCATACATGTCCAAAAACAAAACAAAAACAGAGCATGATAAAGGATATGCAAGCTAAAGGTATAATTGTGGCTTTGATACCAAATAACAGAAAACAATCAATGCGCATGCAATTCATTTATCACATACAACATCCTCACTTATATATATATATATATATATTCCAAACATAGGCGGAAGCATAATCAAAACAACCATACCTCCAGACATTGCTACCCAAAAAAACTTAATCCATTGATTAAATCCCATTGCCAAAAAATAAAAATGTTTATGAATCTTCTACTTTTATAAGTTCTCCAATTAATGGTGTAAACTTTTCAAAATTGAAAGTCAAAGGTTAGGGACCCAAAAACCAGACCATAACTATCTATACATTGCTCTACTCATTACAAAGACAACAGACATCAACAAACCATCACAATGTTTCAAAAATGTTGTGATGGTTGAAACGTTGTGATGGTTGTGAATTATATGGACTACAAGGATATTCCATCACTTACATGATAATAGTAAAGCCAAAATCAAAACGTTGTGATAGTTGTGAATCGTATGGACTACAAGGATATTCCATCACTTTTGTGATATTAGTAAAGCCAAAATCCTTAAACGTACTGATCATCAAGATGTCATATGTTCACATTTACTTGTTTTTGACCTTTTACAATGAGTTATGTTCGCGTTAACTTTGGTGTGTGCAACTTGATGTTGTAATAAATGCAGGAAGATCCATTGAAATTTTTGTAGTGGAATTGGGTGCAAATCTTCTATCTGAATTATAAGTTTAAATTCTTGTTATTAATCTTTTATTGACCAATAAAGAATTGAACGAAAGTGCAAGTGCATAATTAGTGCAAGTGGCATCAATAATAATAATAATAACTTTAACACTTAAAGATAAAAAGGATAAGTTATCCCAAAGAAGAAAAGCGTAGGCTCATGTCATGTTAATCTTAGTAGGATAATCATTGAGATTGAGTGAACAAGAAAAAGGAGAAAAAAAGGATTATTTATTTACCTTGTCACAAACACACAAGTTTTTATCCTATTCAATAGTATCTCTTTTATAAACTTCCATACTTTGTCAACTTGGTTTTCAGCTAATCCTTATCTTCATTTTCCTCCACTGTTCCTAGTCAACTCCTCTTATGTTGATGTTCCTTTCTAGGATTACATCCATCTTCGATTCTGGTTTAATGTTTTTAGGATTAGTTTACTTCATGAAGACAATTTCATCAAAGAAATATAACAATTCTAAAGATCTAAGAGTCCAACTTCATAAGATTCAACAAGTCCTGCGTGCTAATTTGATATGAAATCTTTGACTCTTATTCAACAATTATAATTAATAAAACATTAAGGATGACATGACTCTCTCAAGCAAACAACTCATCTTGGTCTTGCTAGTAGGCCAGGCCTACATGTTCCATGTTGGATGTGGTGTGGATTACTTTTTTCCAAGATAACAGTCATTAGTTAACTGCACATTCATGTTAAAGTTCCTAGATCACTGCCAACTCCATAAATGTCAAAAAGACAAATGCATATCCCCATCAGCTATCTCCTTATAAAATCTGATTTAAAACTGGACCGGACCGGTCGGTCCAACCGGTTCGACCGGTGACTAGTCAGCTATCTGGTCCAGTTCACCTTTAAAAATCAGTTCTCAATTGAACCAGTGAGAACCAGTCAAAAACGGTTAAATGACCAGTTGGACCGGTCCGACCACTGGTTCAATAAATTTTTTATTTTTTATTTTTTGTTTTTATTTTTTTGGTATATTTTTATATTTTTAATATTTTTAATATTATATATAATTATTGCATAATTATGATGTCACACCGGTTCGACCGGTGATTGAACCGGTCAAACCGGTGACCAATAAGACCTCCAATTCGATGACCGATTCGGATTTCAAAACATTGCTAACACATCTATTGAAAGCAATGAACGAGTTGATACCAGATCTATTGGAAGAAATAGCGTTAGAGTGCCTAACTCGGTTGCACTACTCCACTCATCGAGTCGCCGCCGGAGTTTGCACATAGTGGCATCATCTTTTCAAAAGCAAAGACTTTTACCACCACAGAAAGCAAATGGGTCATATGCACAGAGCCGCCTGCCTCATAAGGGCGTTGCTGGGGGAATCCGGAAGGAAAGCAGTCGATTTCCCCAAATCTGGGGTCTCTATATTCTACCCCGTTAATGGCACATGGGAGCGGCTCGAACTAGTTCCTGGGTATCCAGATGGGCTTCCTTTGTTCTGCCAAGTGACCAGTCTAGAGGGGAAGCTGGTTCTTATGGGCGGGTGGGACACAGTGAACTATGAGCCGATGACTGACGTGTTTGTATATGAGTTCACTAGTCATCAGTGGAGACGTGGGAAGGACATGCTGGGGAATCGTTCTTTCTTCACCATAAGAGAGTTAGAGGGAGGGTTGATAATCGCTGGTGGACATGACGAGAATAAGAATTCATTTAGCACAACGTGGGTTTACTAAGTGGGGAAGGACGAGCGAAGGGAATTAGATAAAATGTCACAGGAGCGAGACTTGTGCAAGGGAGTTGTGATTGGGATGGAGTTGTGGGTGGTGAGTAGGTATAGAACAGATGTTCATGGGAGGTTCGAGGACAGTGCAGACGTGCTAGAAATGGGGGAAAAGAGGTGGAGTTGGAGGAGAGCGGAGGGGCTCTGGAAAGAGATGCGATGTCCCAGGTTGTGCATTAGGGTGGACAAAGGTGGCAACATTTTCAAGAGGAATGATGTTGGTGTCCAATTGGAGATTAGGATGTTTGCTTCCAGATCTATATCATCGGCTCACCAAGGCTTGTTTCTTGTTACTCCATATGATCGTTATCATAAACTAAATGTTCCTTTCAAGTTCTCTAGCTTTATTCAATCTAGATGCAGCATTGAGATTTGAGTTCAAATTTGTAAGAGCCTAAAGCTAAACTTGTCCGCATTTTCTTTGTTCTTATATTCTTCTTATTACATCAGTAGACAATGAGTTCCCTTCCTTGTTCCTTCCTTCCTACCCCTCATGGCTAGTAATAGTATAGCATAATCTTTAATTTATCAATAAAATTACATAGTTCCTATGAAGACTTATTCCAACTTTTCGCATAGCTTGCAAAATACACGCACTCAAAATGATATTGCAATAAACAAGAAGAATATCATTATCTATCTGGGCTTAGACACCCTAAATATAGTAAAGCTATGAGGAGGTGGTGGAAGTAGTTAATCTAACTATGTCAATCATAGAGGGCGGATAACTGAAACCCATATTAGTAGAAAGATTAATGGGCTGTTTGGAAACCTTTGAATTGAATTCATTAACGAATTGGATTCAATTACATTAATGAGATTGAATTGAATTCAATTTACACTATTTGGAACAAACTTAGTAATATTAGAATTGAATTCAATTACACTGTTTGGAACACAATCAAAATGAATTCAATTATTTCATATGACATTTTTACTCTTGACTAAAAAATAATCTTATTAAAGAACAAACATTTACACTTACATAGAGCAAGTTATGAACATCAATTTCATTATAAGTGATATCATCAAAAAAGTTCATTATTAAAATAAAAATAACAAATTGATTGTAAATGACTTTAGGTTAGACCGAGCTATGAAGACAATAGGAAATTATTATAATTTGGAAGCTTAAAAATGCATGAACGAGCAGTACCAAAAATTTTTCATATATATACACATATGATAACCAAATCCTTTTCTTATTTATATACACACATGGGAATCGAAATTTTATCCTATGTACAAACACACATGGCAATCAAACATTTTTTTCTTTATATAAAAACATATAGTCACAAAACTTTTTTGCAATATATAAACACATGCTAACCAAATTTTATTCCTATATATATACACACACATGTCAATAAATTTTTTCCGATAAGTATACTCACGTGGGCATTGAGCTTTTATCTTATGTAAACACACACATAGCCATACATGAGTACTGAGCTTTTATCTTGTTTATACACACACACATATGGGTACCAAGCTTTTATCTTATATACATACACGGACATTATATATATGCACACACACACACAAAACGTCCATTATATATATGCACACACACACACATGGCCACCAAACGTCCAGCAGCAACAACCAAAATGACGCAGCATCAAGAACAGGAGAAGAGTAGCAAAATGCGGAGTAGGAGAAGAGTAGTAAAACTTAGAGGACAAAAAAGAAAACGACGTAGTAATCAAAGCACCAGAGGATAAAATAAAATGCATAGTAGTAGAAAAACAGAGAGTAGCACTCTAGTCTCCAATAAAACACAGTGTAGAGGAAGAACAAAAGCTCAAACGCAATAGCTAAGAAGAAGTAAAAACGACACGATAGCAACTTGGGAGAAAGACCAAAACGTAGCCAAGATAGGAAGAAGCGAAACGCAAAAGCCAAGAGCAACTCCAAAGCCAAGAGATGGGAGAAGAGTGATAAGGTTATTGCGTTGAAGAGTATTGCATGGATATTATTGGAAGACTCATTTTCAACGTTTAAAAACAAGAGCTAGCAGTCGTTTGTAATTCAATTCACGAGGGTTTGTATCGTGAATTGAATTTATAAAGAATAGTGGGTTTCAATTATATATGTGAATTAAATTCATCTTTATTTTTCTATTCTAAACAGGTGAATTGAATTCAATTCATCTAATTCCAAACAAGGTGTTATTGATGCATCAATGTCACTGCACTTACTTATGTGGTTCCTAAGTTTAAAACCAATCACAACATTTCAAATGGCGTCATTGTTAAGAAATCTGCCAAAACAATTCAACCAAAAGTAATAAAACTAATATTATCCTCTCAAATAATCATCTCATTTTGAACCAAATTTTCTTTATAGTATTCAGTGTACAAAGATTCAAAAGTTAGAGTTCTCCTCAGATAATACAAACTTAGTGCATATGCATAAATACAAATTAAAAATATTTACAGAAAAATTACTCAATATCAAAATTTAAAAAATAATAAATAAGTGCACTTCTCCATACTCTTAGTCTCTATCTTCATTGTATTTTTTTTAATATTTACTTTAGTTAATTTTATCTTTCCTGAAATAATAACAATATACAGTTTAAAAAATGTTATTTATTTGTATATGCAAACTACCTTTTATAATAATAAAATATTTTAATGTTAGTTTCTATTTTCTACGCAAACTAAAATTAAATAAGTTATACTTGAAAAATTGAAAATTAATTAAAAATTTCAAGTTATTGTTAAAAAAATATTCTAAGAATGTACCCTTAACATAATGAAGGATAGGCCAATTTCCGCTGCTCTCTGAAGAGGGCTTTCGGGACCTTAGCCTTCCCCTACATGAGCTTGAAACCAAAAATGCAGTCTTCTCCATGAATCCTCGTAAGGCTCCGGGGATTGATGGCTTTAATGCCCTCTCTTTTCAAAAACAATGGAGGACCGTTGGGCCCAAAATAGTGGACCACATCCAGGAGGTCTTCAATTTTGATCTATGGGAAGCGAACATAAATCAAACGGTGTTCGTGTTACTCCCTAAAATCCCTTCCTCGACTAGTATGGTTCATTTGCGGCCTATTAGTCTATGCACGGTTCTCTACAAGATAATATCCAAAATTCTTGTGAACCGTCTCAAACCCCAGATGGAGCATCTATTGGTCGATACCCAATGTAGTTTCACTCTTGGGTGACACATTACAGATAATATCATCATAGCGCAGGAGGTCATCTACACGATACTTAAGAAACAGGGGAAGACTGGCTTTTTAGCAATCAAAGTAGACATGGAGCAAGCTTATGACAGACTCCGCTGGGAATTTTTCCATAGCACTCTGTCGGACATCGGTCTCCCGGCTCCACTTCTCAGGTTTATTATGAAATGCGTGACGACGGTCACTATGCAAGTCGATTGGCAAGGCTCTAAATCTCCCCCTTTCTAGCCCTCGAGAGGGATTCGCTTGAGAGACCTACTCTCATCGTACCTTTTTGTCCTGTGCATGGAACAATTAGGTCATCTCATTTCGACAGAGGTGGGACAAGGTACCTGGAAACCGATCAAGATGGGTCATACATGGCCTTCCATCTCACATCTGTTCTTCGCCAACGATCTGGTCCTTTTTGCAGAAGCTACAGACTCCCAGGTTCAGCTTGTCACTAATACTCTGGTAGTTTTTTGTTCCGCCTCGAGTCAAAAGGTCAACATTGCCAAAACCAAGATTTTCTTTTCCAAAAATGTTCATTCTGCGGACGCTCATCGCCTCAGTCAATTTTAAACATCACCCGTACGAATAACCTGGGGAAGTACTTAGGAGTTTCGCTTATCCATGAGCGTATCACGAAGCGCACTTACCAATATATAATGGACACAGCTCAAAGGAAACTCTCTGGATGGAAGGCCAAGATTTTGTCGTTAGCAGGGCAAGTCACCCTCACTCAATCAATCATCTCGGCGCTCCCTATTTTTACCATGTAGAGGTCCGACTCCCGCGACAACTCTGTGATGAGTTAGAGCACCTCATGCGAGCGTTTGTTTGGGGCAATACTAGCAATCACCAACAAATGCATCTACTCAAGTAGGAGGAAGTTTGTAAACCCAAACAAGAAGGGGGGCTAGGCTTAAAACGTCTTCGAACGTCTAATGAAGCACTTTTGACCAAACTTGGTTGGGATTTGATTACTAAACCCACTTCCTTATGGGTCAAAGTCTTTCGAGCTAAGTATCGCCTAGACCAGGATCATATGCCCCTCACTCTTAAGAGATTTAGCGCTTCCACTACGTGGAGGGGTTTATCAGCTATCTGGCCATTTGTCCGTCAAGGACTACGGTAGAAGTTAGGCAATAGGAGGCACATTTTATTCTGGTTGGACCTATGGGTGCCAGACAGGGGACCCCTAATTTCAAAAGTCACCTCCTCTATTCCGGAGATGATTCTGTACGCCACAGTGGCCGATTTCATGACTGAGGGAGGCTCTTGGAAATAGCCTCTATTTCAACAGTATCTCTTCCCCTCTGTTTGTATGGATATAGCGGCGATCCAGTTAGCTACGTCCAGCACCACAGTGGATACTCCTACTTAGGGTCCTACCTAGAACGACAAGTTCACTACTGCTTCCGCGTACGACTTAATCGAGGGTTCCTCCATTGTTTCAACCTGGAGATCGTGGCTTGTTATTTGGAAATGAGCTGGCCCCCAACGAATTCGAACTTTTCTTTGGTTATTGTTCAAGCAAAAGCTTTTGACTAACCAATAACGGGTAACCCGTCACCTCACGCTCTACAACAAGTGCCCTTCCTGTTGCCATGAAGAATCTACGTTGCACACCTTTCGCAATTGTAGACAAGTTAAAGCTTTCTGGTGTAAATTCCAACCTACCCTAATGGACCCAGATTTCTTTTTTCATGATGTAGAACAGTGGGTGACTTGTAATCTGACCAAGCCGGACCAAGTTCAACAAGTTCAACGGACTACCATTTACGAGGTAGCCTGCTGGTTCATTTGAAAATGACGCAATAAAAGTATCTTTGAGGAGGCTTTCAGTTAGCCAGAAGAAGGTCATCGAACAGTTATGGACTATGCTAACTGGATTGTCCAGGCTAGACTCATTGAGCGATGTGTGTTTGGGGAACACAAGCTAGTATTGGGCCAATCTGTAGCTTGGGTCAAACGTATGGAAGGCTGTGTTAAGCTTAATACTGATGGAGCAGTCAAGAGTAGGACGAACATTGCCTCTGCTGGTGGTTTGATCCGAGATTGACAAGGCTAGTGGTGCGAGGGTTTCTTGCATCACATTGGCCAGAGCTCCCCTCTTGCTGCGGAATTTTGGGGAGTCCACTCAGACCTTCTCTTGGCCTGAAATCTTAGATTCCGACGGGTTATTCTTGAAGTGGATTCTTTGGAGGTGATAAATCTCCTTTCTACGACCATCTTAACGTCGACTGAGTATTCGTTTTTGGTGACAAGTATCCGGGAGATCCTGCAACGAGCTTTAGAGGTGAAAATTCAACATGTGCATTAAGAAGGGAACCAATGTGCGGACAGTCTTGCCGCTCTTACCGCTTACCCTAGCCCCAGAGTCCATTTCCTTCAGGAGGTGCCAATGATTGCTATAGCTCCTATGTACCATGATATTCGCGATGTCCTGTACCGCAAGATTCTGCATTAATTAAGCTCTAGTTTTTTGGTTGTTTACTTTTTTCTTATATTAAAAAAAACTAAATCATGGCCAAAAATGTCAAATATCAACTTTTTATATATATATATATATAAAAGAGGAATGAATAGACAAATTACATGGCGTATCGTGAGTGACTTACCCTCGATTCATCCTCTACGAGAAGAGGGATACAACCCCTAAGTGAGTGCTCAAAAATAATGATACCTAGAGAGAGCTGGCCTGCAAAACTTACGAGCCAGTCGATACTTCGATTGCCTTCGCGGTAGATATGCCGTATCTGAACAACCTAGTTGCGAGATCAAATCTCAACTTGAGTTAGCCTGGGCCATGGATCGTAGTACGATTCAACTTTTTAAAGCCAAATCTTCAACTAAGTCATAATTACCTTCCTTCCATCACAGGAAACAGAATTATAATAGCTGAAGGCGTCGAAAAACGAATCTGCGAGGATCACGTCCCCTAAGCCACTGGAAAAGTAGTGGTTTCACATCAAAATTTCCTATTCTTTTTCACTGCATCGGACCAGACATGTGGTCGGAGTGTCGCATCAGAATTCACTTGAAATTTCACATCAAAATTTCCTATTCTTTGTTTTCACGACGTCGTCTAGATTAAATCAAAGTTAATTTTCTGTGCCTCCCTACTCCTCTAGGTTACTGAAACTAACCAATAACTCCCTGTTCCGTAGATGATTGTGGGTCAAATTTAACATAGCCATGAATTGAAAACTTTGGATTTTTCAGTGAATATACGGAAGTTTATTCTGCCGGATTCTCCAATCTTACCAAAAAAAAGCTGCCCAACAACTCAGGCAAAAATTAGATGTTGAGCATCACAATATTGGAAATTTTACTACGGCAACTTAATCTTGTAGTAGATGCTTGTCTATGTACAATCAGACGTAGCTTTCAAGATCTTCTTTGCCTGCCAATTGTTTAAATCATTTCCTTTCGGCCAATAATTCAAACATTTATCTTTTTTGTTCAATTCCCTCTATTCTGACGTAAAACAGATAATATATATATATAAAAAGTTAACTTTGCAGATCAATATATTCACTGCCCACTAATGACAGAGACATTGAAATCCAATAATTAAGGTAGGTAAAATCTCAAATTCAGACACTTCGATAATCGGTTTTGTATAATATACAAAGAAGCTCTTCAGTGTCGCAATATCTCTATAAATTCTAACTTGGAAAATCCTTGGCTACCTCATTTTCCTGATATGGAGTTTTGGTTAATATGTCAAGCTTTGGTTTTCAGTGGCCTGATGTTCTCTGTCGTCATGGTAAATTGTAAAATTCCTCCCATATCTTTAAGGGGTACATTAGATTCATCTCCATTTCCACCCAACTTTCTCTTTGGAACTGCCTCTTCTTCTTACCAGGTTTTGTTGCTTTCCCCCTCCACTTTCAAAATCAGATTATGCGTCCTGTATATGTATGCTCCCCTCCGCTTTAATTTGTCCTACCTTTCCGGCAGTTTGAAGGAGCTTATTTGAGTTATGGTAAAGGCCTTAACAACTGGGACATTTTCACTCACCACCCAGGTTAGCTGTTGCCTCAAAGGTGTACAGCTTCAATGTCATCCAGTCCAGAAATTTGTGTGTAGCATTTTTTTTTCTTTTGGTTTCTTTCAGGTAATATAGTTGATGGATCTACCGGAGACATAGCTGTTGACCACTACCACCGGTATCTGGTGACCTAATTTATCCTTCAAGCTTCATTAAATTTCATTGCCTGGCCAAAATTTTTGTTACGTGTTTTCAGAAAATAGAATCACATAGAGAGGCCTTTGCAATTTGTAGTGGTTAAATTGTCTCGGGTATGGACAGCTTATTGCTGGTGTGTGCCCCACATTTGATGACCAATTAGATTGCTCTCGTCAGCAAATAATGAACAGTCTATTTTTAATGCTATTTAAAGGCTTTAATTGGTGTATTGATGTCTATGTAAAGTTCGTTGTTTTTGCACCTGTGTTTGATTGCATGGCCGTGCCAGATTTTAAATTCCGGCAATTCTGTTCTGTGAAGCTTCCGGGGACTCCCATCCCAGCTGCTTCCAATTATTGTTACAATTTGTCGAAGACATCTGATATGTTTTCTATTTTATTTATTCCCCTAACAATGGAGGCCAAGTATCCATCAATGATCAAATATAGGACAATAATCAAGTTTGTCATCTGTGAAATGCTAAAGCAGGAAGACATAGATCTCATGGACAATATTGGAGTTAATAGCTTTCGTTTCTCCATATCATGGGCAAGAATCCTACCCAGTGAGTTCACCAAATCGATTTCTAACTTGGCTTCACCACAATCCTCGTTATCTGATCTAAACATTTATCCAGAGGGAAGATTTGGAAAAGAGAACGGGGCTGGCATTGGACACTATAACAGGGTCATCAATGCACTTCTGCGTAAAGGTTGATTCAAATAAATTAGTCTTTCTCGGCTTGGCCTCAGACCTTGACGCACTGACGTATACTTTTGGATTCAGGAATCCAACCTTTTGTGACACTGACTCACTATGACATTCCCCAAGAACTAGAAAACAGATATCAAGCGTGGCTAAGTCCTCAAGTACAGTAAGAAGACATTGTCTTTCAGTCCTGACAAACCATATGCCTCTCAGAACGACTCAACTCTTGACACAAATTCAATTTTTCAGGGAGGATTTCGAACACTATGCAAATACATGTTTCAAATATTTTGGAGACAGAGTGAAGTTCTGGACAACTTTCAATGAGCCAAATGTTGTAGCAATTCAGGGTTATCGAACAGGGGTTTACCCACCATCCCGTTGCTCTGGTTCATTTGGAAACTGTAGCAGAGGCGATTCAGGGAGAGAGCCTTTTATTGCAGCCCATAACATGATCCTGTCTCATGCAGCAGCTGTTAGAGTTTACAGGACTGCGTACCAGGTATTTTAAAGGTTCTTTGGGACACTGTCATTAGGTTCCGTACTCATTTTAGAACAAACAGAACTTGATTGTCTTCGGGTGCCTACAATTTCAGAAAGAGCAAAATGGCAGCATTGGAATTGTACTCAATGGCATATGGTATGAACCCATCAGTAATTCCTGGGAAGATAAGTTAGCAGCTGAGAGAGCCCAAGCTTTCTACATGAACTGGTAAGCATCTCTATCATTCGGTTCTCACGGATTTCCTGAATAGATGATGAAAAAAATTTAAATTATCAGGTTTCTGGAACCAATTATAGCCGGAAAATATCCAGCAGAAATGCAGGACATTCTACGATCTGATCTGCCCGTGTTTTCAAACAACGAGCTGAAGATGCTGCAGAATGGATTAGACTTCATAGGGATAAACCACTACAGCAGTTTCTACGTTAAAGACTGCTTGTTTGCTTCATGTGAGCAGGGACCTGGAGCTTCAAGGACGGAAGGTTTTGCTCTACGTACGCCACGAAAGGATGGTTTGTTGATTGGCGAACCTGTATGCCAACTCAAATAACCTGCGCTATTCCACAATTTTCCTATCTTTATCGAGAAATAACTCCTGCTTCGTGCTAATGCAGACTGCAGTTAACTGGCTATATGTTTACCCTCGAGGAATGGAAAATATATTGACCTATTTGAAAGGCAGATACAAAAACATACCAATCTACATCACAGAAAATGGTGAGTGTCAACCCAAGTATAGTACATTCTTCAGTATCTGCGATCGTTCATAATCTCTGGACTACATTATGCTATTCCTATAGGTTTTGGTGAGAACGAAACCAACAATTCCAACCCTGAAGCTCTCAGAAGTGATATCAAGAGACTGGATTACATAAACAGCTACTTGGATGCCCTAGAAACGGCTGTGAGGTGACAACTTCGTTACGAAGAGCTATAACAAGTGAACTTTTTATATGATTTTTATTGCTTGCATGAATAAAAGAAACAACCTAATACTGTGGCGAACAGGAAAGGCGCAGATGTGCGAGGATACTTTGTCTGGTCGTTGCTTGATAATTTTGAGTGGACTTCAGGATATGCAATACGGTTTGGACTTTGCCATGTTGATTATTCCAGTCTGAATAGAACTCAAAGACTCTCTGCAGGTTGGTACAAAGAGTACATTGCTAGTCACAGGGCTCTTGCAACTGTCACCTAAGTTCTCACTGGTTGGACATGTAAACCAAATATGGTATAGAGATTTGGTGTTGAATTTGGCTCTCCAACTGAACTCGTGCGTTGTGTCTCTGTTTCTATTTTCACCTCCCCTATGTTTCTTTGGTCATTATTGAACTGTCAACGCTACGATTGTAACAGTAAGATTTGAGAATCTCTATGTAAATGTAAATATAATGAGATTATAAATAGCCTGTAGGAAATGATTTCTGTATTACCAACATAGTACATTCACATAATGTTTTGGCCATATTTTGAGATCAGCATCAAAAATCGTTCAAATTCAGATATATTTATAAATAAATAAATAAATAAACCTTAAGAGAGTTTACGAGTTTAATGCACTCATGCAGTAGATTTTCATGCATCCAATTAAAGGAATTTAATTGCATTATAATGAACTGTCCAGATTCTACTGATCGAATATTTGAATGCAAGTAAAACGGAGCAGTAATGTCTTCAAACAACTGAGAAGACCAAAATGCAGATAATTGAAGACATTAGGATTAACACAAATAATAGACCACAAAATGTGGGGCTCCAACCAATACTGTAAGCTCTGGACGTTCAATTGAAAAAGGTTATGATGATATCACATCATGTAAAATTCGTAAAACTAACCCTGCCTTCACAAGTCCATTTGCCTCCAGCTAACAATGTATCATGAAGTGCTCAGGTTCTTGTATTTAAGTAGATTCCTCTCTGTTGAATCTATGTCAGCGCAATAAATCCCATTTAAGAAAGTTCATTCCAAAGGGACTCTGATCAGCTGCAACAGCAAGTTAAGACCTCTTGTAAATGCAGCAACACGATAGGGCTTTGTCTTCAGTCAAAGATACCCATCTTGTATTAGATCTCAACAGTCCAATATGTAATTTAAGCTATTCCAGATCTCCACCAGGGAGATCCAGCCTCAAAAAAGTGCTTGCCATTATCCCAAGAAATTTGGAATGCCTGAAGCCCAATACAATTCGGTTCCTTTCCATGCTGAGCAATCCACTCGGTAACAACCATTTCTTTAGCATCCTCACCAACATAACCCTCTTTATATTTGCCAAACGGGTTAAGCCCAGGACTTGTCAGTTCTGCAATTGCAGCAGGCATGTACATTGAGTCACCCACCAGTGGCGCACCACAGGCAGCCAGTTGAGCTCGAATCTGCAGCAAACAATACTAACTATAAAAAGTGACAAGGTAGCAACTAAACTTATATGGTTGATAACAAAACATAATTCTCTTCAGTTATACCCTCCTGTTGATATCTTGATAGAAGATCTAACTTAGAATAAGCCCTGGAATCAAGACACAGTTCTGGTACAATTTTCAATATTTCAAGGAAATACCATTTGCTAGCTAGTCTGAGTGAGTTAAGAGGAAGCTGACAAGCATCAATCAAAATGAACTAATGATTTAGAGATATATAGACTCGGCAATTTAACACTTACACTCCCATCCTATACATCATTCAGTATAGGATAAATGGGATTCCCCTGTTTCCTTTAGATCAAAGAGTTCCCGAGTTGCAATAGAAGGAAAGCATATCTCAACAACAATGTCATCAAAGTTAAAAAGATCATAGAAAATGGCTGTGATAGGGAAACAAAATGTCCAGGTACGAAGAGAAAACTCTACCTGATGTGTCCGACCAGTCAAAAGATTGATTTTACACTCATATGCATAATCTCTTGAGGGCCATCCACAGTCTTCTACACAGTAATCCTCTTTAGTTGCAGCATTTGGCCATGGAATTTGCTTGCACTCCAAAACCTCAAGTTGACACAGATGCCAATCCACAAAGTCTGCTAGTCATAATCTTTCTTCAATTTCTCAACCAGAGAAAAATTGAGTGGATGACATGCAAACAAAAGGTACAAAAATTTTGTAGATACAGATATTCAACACAATAAAAGATGAAGATCATGCCCTACTGCCATTCAGAACTGAAACCAATTGAGATGCTCATCTATCAAATCCTTTCCACTTAACTAACAGAATTCCTAAAACAGCATAACTAAAATGCAACCATGGGCGTTATTGATGTGAAGATTTAGTGACACTGGCAGATGAATACAGTAGATAAAATCAAGAAGGTCAAAAAGGATAAGAGGAAGTGAAGGGGGAGAGAGATTTGATTGGGTCAGGTATCACGACAATCTTGAAGACACTCCTTGAGATTTACATTCCTTAATCCATGGCATGATGACTACCACTGAAGAATATGCAACTGCCTACTGTAAAGAACACAAAAATTTACAAACTATATGGTGCAGGATAGAAAGGGTCACCTTCTGAAACAAGTCGTGGAGCAATATTTACGGGACGCATGTAATGGGTAATCAGTCCAACTGGCACAGGGGATGCAGCAAGAGCAAGATAAAGCTTCTTCACGCTCTTCTCCTGCAGTAGTAGACAATAGAGATCAATAATCAACAATATTGAGATACATTTACAGTTAGAAACTAAATCCCATTATCTAGGATCACAATGCATACTATCCATGTGAACAGGTTTATCAGCAATCATAGTAATGATCACTAGGTTCTATAAAGCTTGAATGCAACACCAATTAACCATAGTTATTCAATCAACACCATTATATGGTAGAGTATCAAAAACTTATTAACCATAGTTATTCAATCAACACCATTATATGGTAGAGTATCAAAAACTTACTCTAATCTTTTTATGGAAAACTGAACAGTACTCCTTAGTCCTTGCTAATACAACACTGCAAATTAAGCGCTGTCCATCATTACCTTTCTCCATCAGAGACAAACATCAATTATGCAAAAATTTTAACGACTTAATACCAGCCTTCTGTGCAATTATCTATCTGATGGGTAGTCATCAGTAGTTCAGTTAGTCCCAGAGCACGGGAGGTAAATGTTACACAATTTTCTTCTATGTTGTCTGTAGTACCTCCAACCTAAAAGACATGGAGATTTAAGAAAATGATTACTAGAAAATTAATTTGAAAACAATAAAAGAAAAGAAAAAATGATGATTATTGGACAAAAAACATACTGATGTACCAGCAGGTTTGTCCAAAACAACAAAAGATTCAGTCACAGCTATGATCCTTGACTTCCAATCAATGTCATAACACCTGAAACATATCCAAAGACCAGCAAGTATAATACCGGCATTAATCACCATACGATTTAAAAATACAGTATCTTACCGTGGAAAGCGCTTTGGATGCACATGAACACGCAAGTACATTCCAGGTTCAAGAAGCTGATTTGCGTGGGTTATCCTGTAAGTTTTTTGTGCTTCCCGTACCGTTTTTCCTTTGATGGAAGCTCTTTTCTTCAGAACCGAAGGTGCAGTAACTTCTTCATATTTCCTCATCACCTCAGGAGTTGCTGTTGGAGGCGGATGCGGGCATACAAGGGCATAATGCACTGCTCCAAATTGGATAAGATCTGCAACATACCTTCAAATGAGGAAACTTGCTATGTATCATTCTGTCCTGAGATATCCCGATATTTTGATATTGAGAATATCATGAGTTATGGTAGAATACAAGGTGAAGAACTTACAATGGGGGGAGATCCAGAGCTTCACAAATGTAGTCCAGAACACGGCATTCACTTGAAACAACCAAGTGCTCGATTCTAGGGGGACTATTGTATGGGGGGCATGGAAGTAAGCGATTATACTCGGGGTGGCTGAAACATCAACAAACATCCGTAGCAAAAGGATAAGAATGAATTCTTCACTGAATTGCAAAACCTAGAGAGAGAGAGAGAGTTCCCGTTATATACATTCTTTGACAGAGTATCTCGTCATTCGTGGCAACCAAACCAAAAAGAAAATCCGCACTTTATAGGAAAAAAATATGCTTTATCATGAAGAAAATCATCCAGTATTAGAAATTAAATAAAAGAAGAAACTTGAAAGTGGGAGTACCCAGTAACAGAAGAAGTTGCAGTCGTATAAGCAACGCCTGGCTTCGAAGATTGGCAGCTAAACTTTCTCTCGTTGGAGCAAGAAGTACAAAGAGGTAAAACACATTTGTGGCTACGCTTACTGGGAAAGCAAGTACGGGGAGATGCTAACGTGCACCGGGGTGACAACTGCACTCCAAAACTCCGGCAACTAATGGTCAGGATTGAGGATATGGTAGTCCTTGAACCCATCGTCACTTCAAGGTTAGGAACTGGGAAGCTGGAAGCGAAAGGCCAAGGAACAGAGTTGGATAACACGGTAAAAGGGGTTTAAATGGGTTTTGGTATGGGTTCATGTACTACTATGGGCCTCTCGATTTCCTTCATAGCCCAATTTCGACAATATAAATATTTTCTTTATATATTAGAAAATAATAAGCAAGTTATAAAGTGTAGTGTTAGACTTTTAGCACTTTGAACTAAACATGATCGTCGAACTCTACTTGGACACCCTTTTTCTCAATGACTCAAATCTCTCATTAATAGAACCTTTTGAGCTAGGTGGCTAAAGCATAAAGGTACTTGCCTAAATTTGCAGAACTATCAAAACTAATGTCAAAGAACAGTGGTATTGTCCTTCAAGAATTTGGGATATGCTAGGTCTTTCATGTCTGGTTTGACAACGATCTAGTGGTCCTAAACATTTATCTCAACCTACTGTCGAAGTGACAAATCCATCCAAACATTTATATTGTAATTAAGAATCGACCCAACAAAATCTGCACATTGATCGTAGTCATATTGGGATAATTAATGCATGTCTCATGCCAAGTCCATTTAGGAGTGGGAGCAGCTGCAATATTAGTAGAGCTCAATAACCTTCGCACTCGGATTGGTTCTTTACCCCTTTCTTTCCGGTGATTATTCTCAACTTTGATCTTGCAGTTGTACTTGTACCACAACTAAGTAAGTCAAGCTTCTAGTGATAACTCACATGCAAACTCTGAGATATACAGCTTCCACGTTGACCCTTTCTTTCCAGTGATTAAGATCATGTAGTTTTACTTGTACCACAACTAAGGAAGTCAAGCTTCTTGTGATAACTCACATGCAAACTCTGAGATATACAGCTTCCCTTCAACATTCAATTTGCCTTCTTCTTCTTTTTTTCCCCCGTTGATGCTTCCCTGATTCTATAAATGGAAAATTACCTTCAAGATTTAGCAGCAGTCCATTTTTTCCATAATGAAGTCTATACATGACAGACTTATTAAATCACGACATTATTTAATTCTACAAATGCACTTAAGAACAAATTATTCTTTCCTCTCTTTTTGTAAGTTGTTTCTCCTATTTTCGAGGGCAGCTATCTTATGTATCAAGTTTTTAGCCACTTAAACCGTCACGTATCAAAACTTTCCTACCAATTGTTATTTCATACGATAATTACTGAAATACACTATAACAAGGTAGCCTTTGCTTTTGGTGACTGGAAATTGTCACCAAAAGATTAACCTGATGTGTATGAACGAGAGATCCAGCAACAAGAAAAAGGAAAAGAATTGAATAGAGAAATTATCGAACATTTGACAATCTCAGATGGGTAGAGCCGGATTTAAATTTTGACTAGGTAAGTATCCTGTAGTAAGAGAAGTAGTTATGAATCTTGTAGACTATCCCCATGAGGAGGTGAAAAGAGGGCCTCAATTAGTAGAAAAAAAACCCGCAACCTCCTGGAGTTATCTTGCACTTGGAAGAAGTAGAAAAGGGAAAAAATATAGTGATAATTTAAAACTTCCTATGGTTCAATGTATTTTTATCTTTAACGAATAATCATAATGCAGGTTGAAGCATATGGTTTCTTGGTTGGTTAAATGCTACTAATAAAAATAGTAATTCATTATTTTTAACAATAGAGCTTGGTGACTTTTTGGTTCATCATGCTATTGCTCTAGGTTTACATATAACTACATTGATCTTAGTAAAAAGTGCTTTAGATGCATGTTGTTCTAAGTAATGATAGATAAAAAAGGATTTTGGTTATAGTTTTTGTTGCGATATTCCGAAATGAGGTATTACTTGTTGGGCCCGGGTTCCGAATTCCCATTCCGAGGTGACCCCTCGGGGTCACCGAGTAAGGGGCGCGAAGGAAGGAACGAAAACATGCAAAATTCAGAGAAAACAGCAGCGGAAAGAGGAGGGGGCCTCGTCGCGCCGCGCACCCGTGCGTTTGCCGCGGCGCAACCTTCGGATGTTCGCCGCGGCGTGAAGCTGGCCCTTCGCCGCGACGCGCACCCCGCTCGTTCGCCGCGGCGAGGCCAGGTCTTGACCACGGCGAACCCTTTCCGCGAGGCACTCGCCGCGGCGAGGCCCCCTCCTCTTCCCGCTGTTGTTTTCTCTGAATTTTGCATGTTTTCGTTCCTTCCTTCGCGCCCCTTACTCGGCGACCCCAAGGGGCCACCTCGGGATGGGAATTTGGAACCCGGGCCCAATATTACTTGTGATATTGAAAACTTTCTTGAAGAAGAAATAACATTGTAGAAGAAGCTCATTTTCTATTGTCTCAAAACTTGTACAAAAATGGTTTACAAATGGAAACGTACAGACTTAATATCTTAACAAACTTCTCACACCTCTATAACAAATATTCCCTTTATGCTAACATGATAATGAGGCTCCAGAATCCTACAATTGTATAGCTATTGTAAAGGTTTGGGTACCAACACTACAAGAAAATTACCGATTGCCGACAGAAAATTACTGGTGGAAATAACATCTTTGAGAATTAGCGACGGAAGATCATATTCTGTTGGTGAAATTGTCGTAATATATGGTAATTTGCGATGGAAAAAATACCCATCGATAAAGATGGATAGGAAATTATGTCGTTGATTTTTGTGATGGAGAATAGCGTCATCGTTTACTGACAGAAGATGAAAGTTAAATGTCATCATTTGCTTCGACTGTAACATGTTTGATAAAACGTAATTGAATCAAGGTATACCAACGGAACTGGATTCTATCGATGATTTACCGACGAAAGGATTATTCGGTAAATTTAAAATTTAAATGACACCGTTAGCTTCGTCTTCAACATTAAACATGACGACGTCTTTTTTGTTCAACCAAAGCTACTAACCCCCTCAATCCATCAATCTTCATTTTCTCCTCCACCCATTTTCTCTCTAGCCACTGGTCTTGTCACCGATTGCGAGATTCGGTTCCTTCTCACCGTCCATCTTCTTCCTTTGTGTGCTTCAATTCCCTTCTGCATTTTCATTCTGTTCAGTTGTTCGGTTTCCTTCATCCTTCCCGTGCTTGCGTGTATTGCTTCCTTCTGCGCCTTTGTTTATTCATCAATTGAAGTAAATGGGTTTTGTTTTGTACTGAGTTTTGTGTATTGCTTTCATCATTTCTGAACCTTGTTTGTGGTTTGATTTTGTGGATAATTATCGATTTGGAATGAAAGTGTATCAGTATTTCGTAGAGTGGATGTCTTATAGATATGATTGTTTTGATCAATCTACATATATACATAAACTACTCATGGTAGAATGTCACAAACGTTGGAGAAGTAAAATGTTCCCTTATTGAACATGACCAAAAGATGTGGACTTTTTAGTGTTAAGTATTAGTAGGTAATTATCTCATGAACAGAATGTAGCAAGCTTTGATATATGGACAAACATGGTATTATGATTTAATTCCTTCACTTAAAATCTTCTAAAATTGCTCTAAATTAACTCATATCTGCTCCAAATTCTATCCCTCTCCTTTGAGGGGTTGTAATAGGTCCTAAATAAAATATAAGTCATTTAACTGGTAAATCCTATAATAACAACAAAATAATAGCATAATGCTTTAAACATGATGCTAAAAATATAATCTATTTATCATATATTAGTAAAAATGTCTCAACTATCATTAAAATAGTTCCTTCCAAATTGTAAAAATCTAGGTACACTTCCCATTCCTTGCATAATTGGTAACTCATAATAAAAAATGCCATATTTGATTTAGGATCATCAACTTATTTCATATAGTACACCATTTATGCTTTTTATAACTTGACCCTTTTATTGAGACTAGGGTTATGATTCAACTGGTTGATCGATCTAATTCTTACCCTAAGGGAATTGTCAAGGAGGAGCTTATGAAAGGGAATTCTTACCAATTGGTCTTTTTAGATGATTTATATGTACTTGATATAGGGAATATTTCTGGATGAGTTATTCCCTTTAGCATCATCTAGATGTATGGTTAAATTGAAATCCTTAGTAAAGAGCTGGGGTGCTTTCATATTCATAGATATCTCTTCAAGCTTTGACCATAGAGTAGTTCTTTGAAAAGGTGTAGTTGCGAGTATAAATGATGGAGATGTTCACAGTGAGATTTAGTTTTTTACAAATGACCCTAAACTGAATTGTCTTATTTTTAACTAACAAATCAAGTGTTTTAATTTTTTTTCTTTAATGAATAGCTCTAAGATTCTGCCATTAGAATGAGGAATGTAGTTGTTAATTAGATTCTAATAATTTGGCAAATAGCTGAGTATATTACACTTGATTCTAAAATACCTATAAGATAAACTTATTTTCCAAAATGAATCTTTAAGAATGAGCTTTTTGGAAACATAATTCAATTTTATCACATTCCATGCAATGACTATTATATGTTTTAAATAGAAGAAGAAGTCTTATTATTTCTATTCGAATGTTTTCTGCTTATAGATGTTAAAAACCAAAAAGGCAATTTTGAAGCTATATATTTACAAATATGAGATTTATGAACACAACATCCAAAATATACCCTAATAATGTAAACTATTCCCCTCTTTCACCTAGAGATTTGCTCGGATGATATTACTTTGTTTGTTACTCCTAGTTAGTTAGTTGATTTGGTTCAATTGGTTAACTATTTTTAAACTTATTAGGTTTGCCTTATTTAATAAGTTCTCTTATTATACCCACATTGTTTGCAAAACTTGTATGCCACTTAAAGTTCCCTTTTTGTCACTTTGTAATAAATTGTTCCTTCTTTTTCTTCCCTCATTTAGAAAAAGATGATGATTTTAATTTACAATTAAGTGATGATAGCGATTAATTTGTGTTTGTAATTAAATATTATATTCAACAAATCAATTATTTCCTTTTCAATATATTATGTAAAATATTGAGTTCAAATTATGATATTTCTAGTGTAACACCCCACTCCCACGTGACCCGAACCCG
>JANZLD010216570.1:0-18400 GCA_026413575.1 Erythroxylum carthagenense
GGAAATTCCTATTGATTTGGAAATTGTATTTATGTTAAAAAGGGAATCAAGAAGGACAAGAGGAGCAAGAGGAGAGGAATATTTGAACAAGCCATAATCAAAGACTTCAAGGTGGGTTTCACTTTTATAGTTAAGTAATAAGCCAATAAAAGTCTTCTGTCAAGAATTGACAGTAAATAATTTTGCAACTACCTCATTCATGTGCATTTAATGTTTTTAAATGTTGCAAGATTGTGCTATATGCTCATACATGATTTGTGTTATGATTTATGAAAAGTTATTTTTAAAATGATTCTTTAAAATGATACATGATTATGAAACCATACTTTTGGAAATGGTTTTTAAGGTATAACAAGCATGTTAAAAGCAAGTTTTTAAGAGAATGTGCCATTTTGGGCATCAAGCTTACAAGATTTTGAAATCTATGTGTTATGTGGGTTTGTGGTAGTCCCTCAAGAATCGTCACATGCACGTTGACCCAAGTATAAGCTTCTCCCGCCTGCCCGCTAGTGGCATGGAATTCCCTCAAGGATTCTCTCAAGAATTCACGACTACACAAGACCATTATATTGGAAATGTGTAGTGCGTCATGTTTTTGACTTACCCAAACCATTTGATCTATTTATGTGTTCATGACAAGTTGATATGAGTGATGGATTCATGATTTGCATACATATGAATTTCTGCATTAAAAATGACTTATAAATGTTTTTGCTTGTTGCAAACTATAAAATTGTTACCCACAGGCTTTAAGCTCACCCCCAATCTCCTCCCACACATTCAAGTGATAAGCAAGATATCGAGTAGGTCAAGAGGAATGGCAGCACTCCTAGTTTTGGTTATTTTGTATTTAAAGCAAGTTTTGTAAAGCAAGGCTTTAGTTGCATTTTGAGTAAATCATGGTTCATGTATCTTTTGTATTTTGGGATTTTGATGTATTAATGTATTCACAGCTTGAAATGCCCACTAAAGCTTTGTAAAACTTTTATCTTTTGCTGCAAATGAGATATGTTTGCATTTTTTTCCATGACTCTCTCAAGTTTGAGTGTTGTTTTTTTTTTAAGTTTTCATAAGGGAAAAATTCGTGTTCAGATTTTGGGGGAAATTTTTAATTAATATAGGATGATTTAGGCAAATGTGTGTTCTAGAAAGTTGTAGGTCTTTCTTTTATCTTTCCAACAGTATATAGTATGAAACTTTTAGACTTTGGAGTCAAAAGTTATGATCCTTATAAGGGAAGATGTATCTTCTGCGCCTTACTTCTTCTATGTTTTGCTTCTTCTATGATGTCGTGTCATTTATGATGACGTGTCATTTATGATGACGTGTCATCTGTGTTTTGCTTCTTTCGTGATGACGTGTCATCTGTGCTTTTGCTTCTTCTATGATGACGTGTCATCTGTGTTTTTACTTCTTCTGTGATGACGTGTCGTCTGTGATGATGTGTCATCTGTGTTTTGCTTCTTCTGCTTTTTGCTTCTTCTATGTTTTGCTTCTTCTTCTTTTTACTTCTTCTATGTTTTGCTTCTACTGCTTTTTGCTTTGTCTTTTTTTTGCTTCGTCTATTTTTTGCTTCTTCTGTGCTTTGCTTCGTCTGCTTTTTGCTTCTTCTGCTTTTTGCTTCTTCTGCTTTTTCACTTATCCTATCTTCTACTCTATTTTTGACCCTTCAAAAGATAGAGTCTATCTTTGAGGTCTTCATGAAATTTGTATATCTTGAAGTCTTCTTTTGAACCATATAAAGAAAACCTCAATCCAATATCTGTAGGGAAAGTTATAGCAATTTTCTCCATTCATCTGTCTTTTTCCATTAGTCTGCTTTTTCATTTGGTTTCGTCCGTACCTATCTTCTGCTCTATTTTTGACCCTTTAGAAGATAGAATCTATCTTTAAGTTTTCATTAAAGTTGTAGATCTTGAAGTCTTATTTCGAACCATATAAAGAACACATCAATCAGAAATCTTTAGGGAAAGTAATAGCAATTTTCCCTATTTGTCTATCTTTTTCCATTAGTTTGCTTTTTCATTTGGTTTCGCCTGTACCTACCTTTTAGTCCATTTTGACCCTCCAGGTGATAAAATCTGACCTTAAGGTCTTCTTCAAAGTTGTAGATCTCAAAGTCCTCTTTGAAATCGTCCTAAGATGATCTTAACCTGATATCCCT
The DNA here is from genome assembly GCA_026413575.1 of Erythroxylum carthagenense. NCBI lineage: Eukaryota > Viridiplantae > Streptophyta > Magnoliopsida > Malpighiales > Erythroxylaceae > Erythroxylum > Erythroxylum carthagenense. Next base: position 2,165 of record JANZLD010216570.1, read on the forward strand.
AATGACAGTTATGCTAATTGTCCCAAGCCAGGTGCGATATGATTGAGGTCAAAACCCTGTTCAATTCTTTCAGCCATAACTTTATTATAGGATCTCCAAATGAGTTAGTTCTTGTCTCTAAATAAACTGGAGATATAGAGCCACATCTGTTTGGAAATAGTAGAAGTAAGCTGTCTTGAAGTTTGTCTTGGTGGGGGCACACCATGCATGTGGGATACGCGTTTAGATGTCGCTTAGGACGTCGGGCTCGTCACTCACAAGGGCGGGGTGTCCAACACTTATGGTATTAGAGTGACTAAGTTTAGGAGTATCCTAGGCATTAGGTGGGTAGTCTAAGACATGAAATGAACATGAATTATTTTAAGTAAGCAAATTACATGGTTTTTTAAACTGTTTTACATGATTTGAAATTTTTTTACATAAATGAAAAGTTTTTAATGGTTTTATATTGAAGAAGTGAAAAATGTCACCTCGAAAGAGAACTCAAGGAGCTGTGACTCAAACTAGCTCTCACCAAGGGAGCACAGATGAATCCTATATCCCGCAAGATGCTGGGACACAGCCTGCTCCTGTTTTCAAGGCACCTAGTGTGCAACATGAAGTGCCACCGCCTCCTCCTCCTATGTTTACTATGGACCCACGGTTCTTTCAAGCCTTCACTTAGGCTTTCACTTATATCATGGGCCAAGGGTCACAAATTCTAGTGCCAGCTCCAGTGGAGAGGAGTGGGTAGTATGATGAGCTCCGCAAGTATGGAACTGTGGATTTCGATGGGACTACAAATCTCGAAGAGGCTGAAGCCTGGTTGAAAAAGACCGAGAGAGTTCTAATTCGGATGAAGTGCAGGGATGAGGAGAAGTTAGATTATGCAATGAGCTTGCTACAGGGAGATGCACTTCATTGGTGGGAATCAGTGCCCTACAATCAGGATATGCCTTGTTTTCATAAAGAGACTTTTTGGAGGCTTTCAGGAGGAAATACTTCTCGAGGGTCTATATCCAAGAGAAGGCTAGAGAGCTCCTAAATCTCACACAGAGGGATATGAGTGTGAGTGAATATGAGCTGAGATTTACCCAGTTGTCATAATATGCGGCCAACATTATTGCTAATGAGGAGGATAAGTACCGCAAGTTTGAGGGAAGATTGCATTTAGGGATCAAGGAGAAAGTCTTGATTCACAATTTCTGTGACTAACAGCAATTGGTATATGCAACACTCCAAACCAAGAAGCTGGAGAATATTAGGAATGAAGTGAGCAGGAAGAGGAAGAACAGAGAGCAGTCTACTACGAAAGGAATGAGTGCTCCAAGGCCTGAGAGGAGTACAAGAAGTTACCATACTCAGAGTGAAGTGGGAAGTAGTGGCCCTATTAAGAACAAGCAAGCAAGAGTAGTCTCGGGGCAAACCTCAAGTGTAGGAGGCACTGGAAGGACGGGAAGGAGCAGATACACAAACCCTTAATGTGAGCATTGTGGGAAGTTTCACAAAGGAGAATGCTTTAAGTTACTTAGAGCATGTTTCTGATGCGGAGAGAAGGGACACATGATCAGGGATTGTCCCTAAGCAACAAAATAAGAGGGGTCACAGTTGCAAGCCCCCAGGAGAGCAAAAATAGTGGGGACCAGACCAGTCACTGAAGTGGGCAATTCTGGAGTTGGAAAGAAGACTATTTCTCTAGGAAGGCCAAGGGGTCAGGCTCAGGCAAAGGTGTTCGCCATGACTAGAGAGGAAGTGGCAGCCGCACCTAAAGTTATCACAGGTATGGCTCAGTTATTTAATTATGTAGTATATACGTTGATTGATTCTGACGCCATGCATTCATTTGTTTCTGCAAGCATGACATTTCATGATGTTGATTTGAGGCCTTTAGGTAGTCCTTTAACTGTTAGTACTCCTCTAGGGAAGAATGTGATTATAAGTCAAGTGTATAGGGATTGTGAGCTTGTCTTCGAGGGTGCTCAGCTGGTAGTGGACTTACTACCCCTAAATCTAAAGGATGTCATGGAGAAGTATCATGCAACGTTATATTGTAGCCTTAAGGAGGTGGAATTTGAAATGGGCAACGGTGAGAAGGTGATTTTCAAAGGGGATAGAAAAAAACCATCACTAAGAATCATTTCAGCATTGCTAGCTGACAGGATGATGGAAAAGGGGTATGAAGCCTTCTTGGCATATGTTGTGGACACTGAAGGGAATGAAGGGAAGTTAGAAAATTTTCCAGTTGTGAGGGAATTTCCAGACATGTTCCTAGAGGACTTACTTGGTTTACCACTGGTGAGGGAAATCGAGTTTGCCATCGACTTGATTTCCAGAACCGCACCCATTTCTATACCACCCTATAGAATGGCTCTAACAGAGCTGAGGGATCTTAAGGAACAGTTGGAAAAACTGCTAGAGAAGGGATACATAAGGCCGAGTTCGTCACCGTAGGGAGCACCAGTTCTGTTTGTTAAGAAGAAGGATAGAACATGACGCATGTGCATTGATTATCGAAGACTCAACAAGGTGACTATTAAGAACAAGAATCCTCTGCCTTGGATTGATGATTTGTTTGACCAACTTCAGGGAGTAAGGGTCTTTTTCAAAATTGATCTCAGGTCAAGCTATCATCAGCTCAGAATCAAGGAGTTTGATGTGAACAAGACAGCCTTCAGGACACGGTATAGACATTATAAGTTTTTAGTCATGCCTTTTGGATTGACCAATGCTCCAGCTGCTTTTATGAATCTTATGAACAGGGTCTTTAAGGAATATCTAGATTAGTTTTTCATAGTGTTTATCGATGACATTCTAGTATATTCCGAGAGTAAAGGGGAACATGAGGAGCATCTCAAGATTATGTTGCAAACATTGAGGGAGAGCGAACTTTATGCCAAATTCAACAAATGTGAGTTTTGGCTTCACGAAGTGATCTTCCTTGGGCATGTGATTTCGAAAGATAGGGTACATGTTGATCCAAGGAAGGTTGAAGCAGTGGTAAATTGGCATGCACCCCAGAAAGTAACAAAGGTGAGGAGTTTCCTGGGTTTGACAGGATATTATAGGATATTCATTAAGGGATTCTCTATGATAGCTACTCCGATGACTAAGTTATTGAGGAGGAGTCAAAAATTTATATAGAGTGAGGAATGTCAGAAGAGCTTTGAGGAGCTTAAGCATAGATTGACCAGCGCATCAATCTTGACCCTGCCTATGGGAGATAAGGGTTATACAGTATACAGTGATGCTTCGAGAAAGGGTTTGGGTTGTGTGTTGATGCAAGAAGACAAGGTAATAGCATACGCCTCGCGACAACTAAAGCCTTATAAACTGAATTACCTGACCCATGATTTGGAGTTAGTAGTAATAGTTTTTGCCCTAAAGATTTGGAGACATTATCTGTATGGGGTTCAAACGAGGATTTTCACGGATCATAAAAGCCTTAAGTATTTGTTGAGCCAAAAGGAACTGAATTTGAGACAAAGAAGGTGGTTAGAGTTGCTCAAGGATTATGATATATTGATTGAGTACCATCCAGGAAAAGTGAATGTGGTAGTGGATGCCTTGAGTAGGAAATCCTTTATAGCTCATATTCAAACAGTTTATCTGCCACTATTGAAAGAGATGGCTAAGCTTAAGATAAGTTTGAAACAAGAGGAACCGGATTGTATCATTTCCAATTTTAGCGTGAGACCGATACTCAGGGAGAAGGTTAAGGGGTTATAGGCACAAGATACATAATTAAACAAACTCCGAGAAGAAATTCAAAATGGAAAGAAATCTGAATTGGTAGTGAGGGATGATGGACTCGTGACTGTCGAAAATAGGCTTTGTATCCCGAATGTCAAGGAGGTGAAGAATGAGATACTAGATGAGGCACACAATGCGCCTTATGCCATGCACCCAGGCAGCACCAGGATGTACAGAGATTTAAAAGAGAATTTATGGTGGAAAGGCATAAAGAGGGATGTAGCAGAGTATGTAAGTAAGTATCTAGTGTGTCAGCAAGTCAAGGCTGAACACCAGGCACCTTCAGGCAAGTTAAGGTTATTGTCCATCCCTGAATGGAAGTGGCAAAGAGTGACCATGGATTTTCTGATGGATTTCTCAAAGACCAGTAGAAAGCATGATGCTATATGGGTCGTTGTAGATCGGTTGACAAAGTTAATCCTTTTTTTTTACAATTAAACAGACTGATTCTCTGCATGTACTAGCAAAGAAGTATATTGATGAGATACTAAGACTACATGGGATTTTGGACTCTATAGTTTCTGACAGAGATCCTCGATTCACTTCAAAATTCTGGGGAAGCTTACAAGAGGCTATAGGAACCAAGTTGAATTTTAGCACTGCTTTACACCCCCAGACAGATGGACAATCTGAGAGGACTATTTGAACCATTGAGGGAATGCTTAGGGCACATGTGATGGATTTCAAAGGAACTTGGGACGAGCATTTGCCATTGGTCAAATTTGCTTATAATAATTCGTACCATTCGAGCATTCAGATGGCTCCATATGAAGCACTGTATAGAAGGAGATGTAGAACTCCAAAATGTTGGGATGAAGAGGGAGAAAGGAAACTGATAGGGCCAGAGTTACTTCAGATGACAATAGACAAGGTCAACTAAGTTAAGCAACAACTTAAGGCAGCACAGGATAGAATGAAAAGTTATGCTGACGCACACCGAAGGGAGATGGAGTTCAAAGTTGGTGAGAAAGTCTTCCTTAAGACATCTCCTTGGAAAGGAGTCCAGAGATTTGGCAAGAAAGGCAAGTTAAGTCCAAGATATGTAGGTCCTTACAAGATTCTTGAGAGGATTGGACCGCTAGCCTATAGGTTGGCGTTGCCACTAGAATTATCACAGATTCATGATGTTTTTTATGTTTCCATGTTGAGGAGATATAGATCAGATCCCTCCTACATCATTCAGACCACTGAGGTTCAGTTGAGAGATGATCTGAGTTATGAGGAGATTCCAGTGGAGACCTTAGATACCAAGGAAAAGGTCCTCAGGAACAAGACAGTTAAACTGGTCAAAGTCCTGTGGAGAAACCATTCCGTGGAAGAGGCCACATGGGAGCCCTTGGAGGCCACAAGGGTAAAGTATCCATATCTCTTCAGTGACTCAGGTAAGAATTTCAGGGATGAAATTCTTTTAAGAGGGGAAGAAATGCTGGAACCTTAATTTTTTTTAAAAATAAGCATGATTAGATTAATTTTGGGGTCTTGCTAGATTAATTTATATTGGAATTAATTAGCATGTTAATGTAGGTAAGATAATATGGCATAGGTTATGGGCATTGAACTATTAAAGTAGTGGGAGAGTGTAAGGCCAATTTTAGCATGTTACTTAAGTTTAAAAAACCATAAGGCATTAAAGGAATGGCAATGTGAACTTTTCTCAATCATTAAGGGTAAAATGGGGAGAAAAAAATGTTGTCTTCTTCTTAAAAAGAGGAAAAATGAAAATGGGAAAGGAAGAAGTGAAATAACAAAACCTAAGAGAGGAAGAAGAGGGTTTCGGTGGTTGAGAGGAAAGAAGAGAGTTGAGCTAGGGTTAGGTGTTGTGCTAGAAGAGAAAAAGGTAGAGGAAGATAAGAGCTTTCTTTTGAACAACGCATTTCTTCATTTGGTGAAGATTTGAGGTAAGAGCATTTTAAGGCTTTGTATTTTTGGAAGGGTTTTGGTTTCACGAGCTTAGTAAATGCATGGGTTTAAATGTTCTAGAATCAATTTATACATTAGTTTCTTTGGGTTCTCATTTGAAAATTCCTATTGATTTGAAAATTGTATTTATGTTAAAAAGGAAATCAAGAAGGATAAGAGGAGCAAGAGGAGAGGAATATTTGAACAAGTCATAATCAAGGACTTCAAGGTGGGTTTCACTTTTATAGTTAAGTAATAAGCCAATAAAAGTCTTCTATTAAGAAATGATAGTAAATAATTTTGCAACTACGTAATTCATGTGCATTTAATGTTTTTAAATGCTGCAAGATTGTTTTACATGCTTATACATAATTTGTGTGATGATTTATGAAAAATTATTTTTAAAATGATTCTTTGAAATGATGCATGATTATGAAACCATACTTTTGGTGATGATTTTTAAGGTATAACAAGCATGTTAAAAGCAAGTTTTTAAGAGAATGTGCCATTTTGGGCATCAAGCTTATAAGATTTTGAAATCTAGTGTTATGTGGGTTTGTGGTAATATCTCAAGAACCGTCACGTGCACGTTGACCCAAATATAGGCTTCTCCCGCTTACCCGCTAGTGGCATGAAATTCCCTCAAGGATTCCCTCAAGAATTTACGACTATACAGGACCATTATATTAGAAATGTGTAGTATGTCATGTTTTGGACTTACCCAAACCATTTAATCTGTTTATGTGTTCATGACAAGTTGATATGAGTGATGCATTCATGATTTGCATACATATGAATTTCTGCATTGAAAATGACTTATAAATGTTTTTACTTGTTGCAAACTATAAAATTGTTACCCACGGTCTTTAAGCTCACCCCCAATCTCCTCCAACACATTCAGGTGATGAGTAGGATATCGAGTAGGTCAAGGGCATGGCAGCACTCCTAGTTTTTGGTTATTTTGTATTTAAAGCAAGTTTTGTAAAGCAAGGCTTTAGTTGCATTTTGAGCAAATCATGGTTCATGTATCTTTTGTATTTTGGGATTTTGATGTATTAATGTATTCGCGACTTGAAATGCCCACTAAAGCTTTGTAAAACTTTTATCTTTTTCTACAAATGAGATATGTTTACATTGTTGCCCATGACACTCTCAAGTTTATGCGTTGTCTTTTTTTAAGTTTTTATAAGAGAAAAATTTGTGTTCAGACTTCAAGGGAAAATTTGGATTAATTTAAGCTAATTTAAGCAAATGTGTCTTCTAGAAAGTTGTAGGTGTTTCTTTTATCTTTCCAACGGTATATAGTATGAAACTTTTGGACTTTGAAGTCAAAAGTTATGGTCCTTATAAGGGAAGATGTATCTTTTATATCTTGCTTCTTCTATGTTTTGCTTCTTTCGTGATGACATGTCGTCTGTGATGACGTGTCATTTGTGTTTTTGCTTCTTCTATGATGACATGTTATCTGTGATGACCCGTCATCTGTGATGACCTATCATCTGTGTTTTGCTTCCTCTGTGATGTCATGTCATCTGTGTTTTTGCTTCTTCTATGATGACGTGTTGTTTGTGATGACATGTCATCTGTGTTTTGACTTTTTCTGTGATGATGTGTCATTTGTGTTTTGCTTTTTCTGCTTTTTGCTTCTTTTATGTTTTGCTTCTTTTTCTTTTTGCTTCTTCCATGTTTTGCTTCTTCTTTTTTTTGCTTCTTCTGTGTTTTACTTTTACTTCTTTTTGCTCCTGTGTTTTGCTTCTTCTATGTTTTACTTTGTCTGCTTTTTGCTTCTTCTATGTGTTTGCTTCTTTTGCTTTTTGCTTCTTCTACTTTTTCGCTTAGCTTATTTTTTTCTCCATTTTTGACCATTTAAAAAATAGAGTCTATCTTTGAGGTCTTCATGAAAGTTGTAGATCTTGACGCCTTCTTTTGAACCATATAAAGAACACCTTAATATGATATCTATAGGGAAAAATTCATCTGTCTTTTCCATTAGTCTACTTTTTCATTTAATTTCGTCTGTACCTATTTTCTGCTTCATTTTTGACCCTTCAAAAGATAGAATCTATCTTTGAGATCTCATGAAAGTTGTAGATCTTGGAGTCTTCTTTCAAACCATATAAAGAACACCTCAATCCGATATCTGTACAGAAAGTTATAGCAATTTTTTCCATTTGTCTATCTTTTTCCATTAGTCTGCTTTTTCATTTGGTTTCATCTATACCTATCTTCTGCTCCATTTTTGACCCCTTAGAAGATAGAATCTGTCTTGAGGTTTTCATGAAAGTTGTAGATCTTGAAGTCTTCTTTCAAACCATATAAAGAACACCTTAATCCAATATCTGTAGGAAAAGTATAGCTATTTTCCCCATTCGTCTGTCCTTTTCCATTAGTCTGCTTTTTCATTTAGTTTCTTCTGTACTTATCTTCTGCTCCATTTTTGACTCCTCAAAAAGTAGAATCTGTCTTTAAGATCTTCATGAAAGTTGTAGATGTTGGAGTCTTATTTCGAATCATATAAAGAACACCTCAATCCGATATCTGTAGGGAAAGTTATAGCAATTTTTCCCATTCGTCTGTCTTTTTCCATTAGTCTGCTTTTTCATTTGGTTTCGTCTGTACCTATTTTCTACTCCATTTTTTACCTTTCAGAAGATAGAGTCTATCATTGAGTCTCATGAAAGTTTTAGATCTTGAAGTCTTCTTTCGAACCATATAAAGAACACCTCAATCCGATATCTGTAGGGAAAGTTATAGCAATTTTTTCTATTTGTTTATTTTTTTCATTAGTCTATTTTTTCATTTGGTTTCGCTTGTACCTACCTTCTGATCCATTTTGACCATCCAGGTGATAAAATCTGACCTCAAAGTCTTCTTCAAAGTTATAGATCTCAAAGTCCTCTTTGAAGTCGTCCTAATATGATATTAACCCAATATCCCTAATGACAGTTATGCTAATTGTCCTAAGGCAGGTGTGATACGATTGAGGTCAAAACCCTGTTCAATTCTTTCAGCTATAACTTTATTATAGAATCTCCAAATGAGTCAGTTCTTGTCTCTAAATAAACTGGAGATATAGAGCCACATCTATTCGGAAATAGTAGAGGTAAGCTATCTTGAAGTTTGTCTTAGTGGGGGCACGCCATCCTTATGGGATATGCATTCAAATGTCGCTTAGAACGTCAGGCTTGTGACTCACAAAGGCGGGGTGTCTAACAAATTCAGCCTTTAAGATTTTCAAATTCTAGATGGAACTTAGGTATGGTATACTATTTCAGTTTAACAACAGTCTGAAATGTTTGGGCCCTAACTTTCAGATTTTTGAACCAAATGGATTGATTTTGGTGTCATTAAAAACTTAAGACAAGGGAGAACATTTTTTTAGAAGAAAAAGTTATGTCAGAATGTTCAAGGATATTGTTGGCAAGACACTTAAGCATACAAAGACTCAAGACATAAATGGAAGGGCAAATGGGACATTTCTCACTCATTAAGGGTATAAGTGGAAGAAGAAGTGTTGTCTTGCATTTTAAGAAGAGAGGAGAACGAAAATTGAAAAGAAAAAGAGAGAGTGTCATGGAGAAATATGAAGAGAAGAGGAGAAGGCGAGAAAGAAGAGAAACAAGCTAGGGTTTAATTTTTCTTAGTCTTCAAGAGAGATTTCGGAGCTGTTCAAGAAGCGAAAAAGGTAGGGTAAGAGAAGAGCTTCCCTTTGAGCTAAAGATCCCTTCATTTAGTGAAGAATGAAGGTAAGATCATTTTGAAACTTTTGGATTTTTTGAAAGGATTTTAGTTCATAGAGTTTAGAAAATGCTTGGGTTTAAGGATTCTAGAATAAATTTTAGTGATTTTGTATTGTGGGATTTTCTATTAGATTCCTATTGAATGAGACTTGGTGTGTTTTAAGGAACCAAGAGAATCCTACCCAAGAGCAAGGGGAAAGACAATCTTAACTTGGATTTTTGCAAGAAAATTAGGTGGGTAATATATTTATGGTTATTGTGTAAATGGGCATTTTGCCTATGTGTATGTATATGCTAGAATTGCTAAATTGTGAATTACTATTATGTGTTTTATGTTATGCATTGAAAGATGTATGACATTTTGATATAATTGAATTGTGATTTTTTATTATGTTATGCCTTGATATTTTTCATGGCATTTTGTATAAATGAAAAGAAAGGAAAGAGCATCAAAAGTATGAAAGCATTTAATAAAATGATTTGAGCATGATTATGTGCTTCTGTTTGGGTGAGAGTGGAACCATTCTGTTCGTCACGTGCACGTTGAAAGGAGCCTTCTCCCGACTGCCCACTTGTGGCATATGAGCTCCGAAATTGGACTCATTCTATTTATGGGGTAAACCTCGGTTTCTCCATTCTATTTTCATGAAACCCTCGAGCTAATTGTTTGTGCATTGCATAATTGAGCTGTCAAGTATGATGCATGTTTGAGTGTTATGTTTTAATAGATGAGTCTTCATGATATGTTCTATATGAAGACATTCAAACTATGAAATTTTTGAGCTTGAAGTGTGGATGATATAATTGCTAGATTAAATGGGATTTATATATATGCATACTTTGGTTATATTTATATATATGTGTGTGTGCCTGAATTGTATGGCTCATTGCCAATGGCTATAAATATATTAGCCACTGAGCTATGTAGCTCACCCCACTATTCCCTCCTTAGTTGTAGAAAGAGACAAATAACAATCCTTGCAAGACATCGGAACTCCAAGATAGTTAGAGACTTTTGTAATTAAGTTAGTCCATGAATTTTTTGTATTTTAGAAGCATTTTAAGTATAAGCATTCAATTGTATCATGTGTATTTTGCATTTTGTATTTGTATTAAGCCAACGGTGTGGCGTTTGGTATTATTACTTCAATGATAGATTGAAGTAGTTTCAGTTGTGTATGTTCATAATTGACTTCCTTGCTAAAATAGTTAAGTTGAAGTAATAAGCTTGTTTGATGTTTAACTGTTGTGGGCACACCACCCTTATGGGACAACGGGCTTTGTATATTGTTGGGCTCCGAAAATGGGGTTCAACAATTATGAATCTGTTTGCTTTACCACATAACACTTACATCCTCCACCTTCTCCTTGCTTCTAGTCAACTTGTAAATCTTTAACACAACCCTTAATTTAATCCTCAATAGTTAGCTCAGCCTTTATATACACCTTTTTCCCCTCGACCAAAACTGTCTTTTTTTATTGTTTTTCCCTTTCCTGTTTGTTTTTCTCTCCTTTTTTATCTTCAACATTAGTCCTTATTGAGTCTTCCTTTAAACTTCTAAACCTATAAGATCTGAACTTTGTGCTTCACTTATACCTTTTTCTTGGTACCCTTTAGGGTGAAGGGTTTTTTGGTCTCATCTTTACTTTGGTTCCTGTCCAAGACAATTCCTTACTATTTAAAGTAATTATCTTTCGAACCTCAACTTGTCTAAAGCTATTTTTTCCTATTCAAGTATATCGTCCTCTAATCAGTCCCTAAACCTAGTGAGTTCCCTTTCCTACCTTAATCCTCATCTGGCTCCTCTCTCCTTCCAAATAGCTCTGTTCCTAGCGTCGTGAAAGAGCCTCTACCTCCTGTCAACAACACTCAAAGAAGTTAGAAGCAAATTTTGGGTGACCTTGGTGACCACTTTGTTCATTTCTGGCTACCTAAAAAGGAAGAAGTGAGAGTCATTATTGCACCTAAAATTGAAGTGCTAAAGCAGGAGCTTCAACATGGAAATCCTCTTTGGTTGGCTTCTTCTTAGAATCTCTTCTACCATCTCCAACCATATCTTCATAGGCTTATAAGCTTTGGAAGAACGAAGGCTTTGTAGACGTGCTATCATTTGAAAAAATCTTATTATGTTCTTATTTTTAAGAAAAATAATGCCGTGAAAGTGGTAGAGAAAGGTTCTTAGCACTTTGGATAGCTTCCCATCTTCTTGCAAACATGACAACTATGTATAAGCTTAGATGTGATAAAACAAGAAAATTCTCTAATATGGGTTAACATGCCTAGCATTCTATTAGAGTATTGGATCGTCAAGGAGTTGAGTTTGCTCTCTAGCTACATTGAAAAACCTTATGTATTGATAAGAATAGAGCTAGAAGGAGGATGATTAGGTTTGCTATAGTTTCATAACTGTGGAGCCTTGCAAAGATCTCCCTGATTACATCTCTATTATAAGATTAGGGGTAAACAACTCTCTCTATGAAGACTCCATTTTGGTGACTTATAATTAGAAACCTTCACTCAAGATGAAAGGAAAACTTTCAAGATAGGGTATTACTTTGAATTGAAAGGGTTGGTTGAAGTTTTAGAAGAACTAGTCCAAGGAAAGTAAACGATGAATGCGTGGATAAGGAAGTGAGCTAGCCTACAAATGAGAGTAGCAAATTGATGGAACAAGCAACTTCAAGAGTGAATGGAAGTAATCAACTTAAGAATGTGAACCACAATTCTCCTATGGTAATACATGATACTAAGGCCAATAAAATCAACCAAGGTGATTAGGGTGAATCCCCTAATAATTTTATGAATGACAAGCTTCCTAACTCCCCTCTTGGTGAAGAGGATATGGAGCTATTTGACAATTCCATAATTAAGTCAAAGGATGATAACTTTCAAAGTGTCAAAGAAAGGAAATTAGGAAGAGACATGGGAGCAAGAGCTCTAAAGGTAAATCCACCTCAAAATGACTCTAATCGTATGGAATTTTTATGGATTAAATTGCCTTAATAGGCTATAGGCTTTAAAAGATCTTGTCAATATGAAACATCTATGGCTTTTAGGTCTATTGGAATTTTTAGGTCTCTTGGAATTTTCTATCAAACTACTAGCATCATTACTATTAGAGAATGATATTAGCCTATGATTATACTTTTATAAAAGTGGAAGAATTATAGTCTTATGATCAAGCAATACATATACTAATTCACTTCTTATATGAGAATTGTAAGATATTTGCCTCCAATATGTATGGATCCAATATTAATTTCTACAAGAAGATTATTTAAAATGATTGGAACCAAATTTAAGTTGGAAACTCTAATCCATAGCTTTTTTGAAAGGATTTCAATGCTACACTCTACAGGTATGAAGTAGAAGATCATTCTAACTAAATGAACTTCACTAATGATTTTAAAGAATGAGTAAATGAATTGGGAATTGAATACTTGAGAAATGAGGGACATAACTTTATCTAGAGCAACAAAAAAGAGGGAAGGTGTTCCCTTAGGAAAAACATTAGAAAGAGTTTTGTTGAACCTTGCTTGGCTAACAAACTTCTCCAAAAGCAAGCAAAGGTGTATGGAGCTTTTATTCTTTGATCACTCTCCTATTTGGATTGGTAGCTTGTTCAAAAAGGTATGTAAAAGATTCCACTTTAGATTTAACAAATTTCTTGCACAATTCCAAGCAATTTATTTGCATCCAAAAATTGAAAAGCATTAAAATTATATTGAATAATTTAAATTTTAAATGGGGTCTCAATATTATGGAGGCAGCCTTGGATGTTAAACACAAGCTTATAATGATTTAATAAAACTTATCCAACAATTTGGGGTTCAAGGGGCTATTATTGGAAGAGAAGTCAGTCCTACAAATTTACCCAAACAAAGTTGAGGATTGTGTTTTCCTTCTCGAGTAGAGGTCTAGAATTAATTGGCTAAAGGATGGGATATATGCACTAAATTCTTCTTCAACCCAATATTGGCCAAAAAGAACTCTAATAATATATGTTTTATTATCTATAAAAATGGTACATTGACTACTAGTCAAGAGAACCAGCTAAATGAAGTTGTGACATTTTAAAAAAACACTATGGCTTTTAACTCTCTTATCCTCCTTCAATTAAGATGCTTAATGACTTCATTTAGCTAGTTCTCATAGTGAAGCAAGTTGTCAAGGAGTTTTTGACTAGTAGAAGTCTACTCAAGGAGATCGAAAAAAATTTTCTAAACTTTTCTCCTAAGGTCCCTAATCCTTATTCCTTTGGAGACTTTAGACCAACTGCATGTTATAACTTTCTATATAAAATTTTTGGAAAATCTTAACAAAGAGATTAAGAGTAGTGCTCCAAACTCTTAGAAGTATAGACTAAGGTGCTTTTCTCTAAGGTAGAATAATTAGTGACAATATCCTCATGGATCGTGAGCTTTTGAAATGTTACTCTAGCAAAAAACTCCTCACAAAATTCATTAAAGTGGACTTCAAAAATGCTTTTGATATCATAAGTTGGGATTTCATTCTCAACTAGTTTGAAGTATTTGGCTTTCCCTCTACTTTCAGGAATTAGGTGGTAGCTTGCATTTTCTTTACATCTTATAGCGTATTGGTAAATGATGTCCCTTCTAAAATTTTCAAAGGTCTAAGAGGTATAAAACAAAGGGATCCCCCCTATCTTTATCTATTCATTCTCTCTATGGAAACATTAACTCTATTATTGAAATATAACATAAAAATAATGTCCAATTCAAGTACTATAGTAAGTGTAAGAAGATTAAACTCGCAAATTTTGTCTTTTAGATGACTTATTACTCTTCTCTAAGGTTGAAACAAATTTATCCAAGTGTTGATGAAGTCCTTAAGGAAGTTTAAAAAGTTATTTGGGTTAGACATAAACTACAATAAAAGCTATTTATTGATGCCTCTAGTGTAGTGCATCGAGTGCAGAGACTTAAAGCTTTAACTCATATTGACATTAAATCCCTTCCTCTTATGTATTTAGGACTTCTATTGATGACTAGAAGGTTCCAGTTTAAATAATGATTGCCTTAGTGAAAAAAATACAAAAATGCTTGGCAGTTGGACTGATAGGGAGCTTTCTTTTAATGGTGAACTTCAATCAAATCCATATTTAATTATCTACATATTTATTAGAGTGCATATATGTTCTTATCTAAAGGACAAATCAAGAATATTGAAGGATTAATGAGAAAGTTTTTATAGGGTAGAACCAATATGAATAGGTTCAATGCTGAGGTTAAGTGGACGGAAGTATGTGAAACTTTCCATGAGGGAAGACTAGGAATTACTCCAATATGTGTTGCCATTAGGGTTTTAATATCAAGAGGGCATTGGAGAGTGTTAGTGGATAGGGAACAATTATGGATGAGATTGATGCGTAACTATATATTAAGAGTTGAAAGTATTTGTGTTTTTAAAATCAAAGCTTCCCACTTATGCTTTATCAACTAGTTACTCAAGTTAAGGAGCTCAATTGAACTAAAAATAAGATATAGGATTAGGGATGGCAACATTGCTTCCTTATGGTATGATAATTGGATAGATAATGAGGCTCTAATACACAATGAAAAAGTTGTCCAAGTTTGATACAGGTTCCAACGCATGCCAAGGTTTGTTTATAGATTGAGGAAGGACATTGGCAAAACTACCTGAGTAAATTATCTCTACTGATCCTGAGTTACCTTCCTAATATGGATCATAAGGATTGTTACTTATAGAATAATGACTCAAGTGGCATGTTTACTAACAAAGGATATAAAGAGTGGTTAACACCTTGAGGGTATTTGGTGGATTGACACAAGCTTATATAGGATAGGAACCTTTTGCCTAAAGACTCCTTTCTAATGTGGCTAACAATCAAGAATAAGATCAATACAATAGAGATAATTTAATACCTACAATTGAGGATACATGCATTCTTTATGGTATAGCTACTAAAACCTTGCCCCATTTATTTTTTAAATATAGCTACTATATCTCTATATGAAGACTTGTTAAACATCTAATCTACTGGTATTCTAATGTGGTCTATTTCCCAGAGGTCACAATATGGCTGTTAACCAACTTCAATAACGTTGTAAAGGGGGAATTAGATGCCTATCTTATTGCTCTTAGTACTTGTCTACATTTGATTTCGAATGAAAGAAATGACAAAAAATTTAAACATTAAAAGATCGGAGTTAAATTTTCCTTAAACATGACACTGGCCAGCATAAAGGAATAATTAATTCTATACAATGAGTTTAGATAGCTTAATGATTCTATCTTACATTCATGGTGAACAAAGGAAAATGGTCTAAGATCTACATACACTTTAGTAGGGAATAATTTACTCATCCAGAAGACACAAATAAATACAAACTACTCTCCTCCTACTTTGCCTTCATGTTCTAACTTCAACTTAGAAAGGAGTAGAGAATTGCTCTCTCCTAGGAGTCGAAAGATGTAAGTTGGCCTCCTCTAATTTGTCATACATATAGCTTGCTTTCCAACTAGTTCTCATCAAGCAAGATAGTATTCTCTAGAGAACTTCACCCAAAGAGCTAGTAGGATGTTTTTGGAGGTGTCAATGTACTTACATGCATGTCACACACGTGTTCTACTTGTATTATTTATTTATTCAGTTTACACAAAGGTCTGGGGGTTCTTATACGAGTTAATGGTTGTAAAATCGTGATTATTATGGCTTATTGTCATTATTTTGAATATCAACTGTACTGGCGAAATGTAGCACCCCACTCCCGACAAGACCCGAACCCGACATTTACAGTGATATCCGAGTCCGTGACCCGCGAGGGTGGCGTACTAGAACGATCACTAACTTTTTAAAACTCTTTATAACATTTTCTTTCTCAT
>JANZLD010217455.1:0-18396 GCA_026413575.1 Erythroxylum carthagenense
TCTTGAAAACATACTTGATTCCATATTCATTTAATAGTGCCATTATTGATAGTCAACTACTATCATGATATGAAACTTATCATTCCTTTTAAGTAAACTCCTTTACTTATATGGAGATAAATCGCAACACTACAGTCAAAACCGTAATCAAGCAACAAACTTGATTATTCAACTGTGAATCCATTAATTTAGATTCTTATAATATACATGCTTCCCATACATCTCTATGTATATGTGTATTATTTATAAAAGAATCTTGGTATGTTTTGAATACATATATAATGCTCACACAAATAAAACCAAACTTTTTTGTTTTATTAATAATAAATATTTTGATTACAAAATTGTAACTAAAGAAGATAAAGTTACATGTAAATATACTTGCTTTCCAGGGAACTATATTTACATAACTCCAAAAATTTTCCGAGCCAGTTAATTCATTGAGGAGTCTTGTTTGGGACCAAAATTATCCCGCCAAGAACCTCTTTTCTATGGCATCAAATCATTTGAAACAAAATGACCCCGCCAAGAACCTCTTTTCTATTATGGCTCACTATAGAAAATAGGTTTTATATAGCTAATCGAATCAGATATTTGAGCATTAATGCACTCCGCCCTTCTATAAAATCTAGGAAGAAACTAGAAATCACTTATTTTTTATGTGCAAGGTGACTAATCAGGTATGGAAAGCTGTATTAATTACGATGTTGTTGGATTAAGTAAATGAATACTTTCTCTATTGTTGTTCAATTCTTGGTAGCTTAAAAAACTCCCCTGTATTCATCTCATATAGTAGTTTTTAGCATGTGTTTCCAATCTATATGGAAGGAGAGAAATACAACACATTTTGAATTAAGACCAAGACTATAGACATTCTTATATCTAAAATTCTCAATAGTGTCAAAGAGCTTTTAGTATAAAGAAGCACTCCTAACAACATCAACATTCTCTAGTTCTTTTTCTCTCAATTACTTTTTTGTTTTACCTAGCTAAATATTTATTTCTATTATTTTGTTTTAAGGGGTATTCCCCCTTAACCTCTTGTAAGCTATTAACTATATTTTTATCAATGCATTTTAAGCTTTCTTTTAAAAAAAAACTAATCAAATCACGTTCGATTGGAGTATCAATTAGTCAATACCCTCACTCCGTAGAATGCATCTATTATATTCAACATTGTTTTATCATCAACTAGCTAATTGTGAATTGATTGACCTATCAACTTGATGATGAAAAGTGATCTATTATGTATCTTCTTTTACATATGTTAGCGTAGACGATTGAAATCGTTAGACTAAATTGAATCTGTACAGAAAACAACTTAAAAGCTTCTAATCTCAAGTCTTTCAAAAAATAAAATGCAGTCCTTTCACAAAGGACTTGATTTAAAATAAATTAAAAATTAACATTCATCATACAAGTCTTTTAAAAATAAATCATATCTTTATGAAAAAAACTTAATTCCAACATATTTTAGAAGTTTCTTAATTTTTTTTAAAGATCAATAATTTTTAATTTTAAAATAAATTTTCGCTTGATTATAAATGAATCTTTATATTATGTTCTATATGATGATACAATTGATCTTCTAATCTATTAAAATAACCAATTTTGTTTTACAAGATTACAATGATTGTCACATATTTAATGACTTTAATTTTTCTTATTCTTGGTCCACTTGACTTGATTTTCCTTGAAGCTCTGTTAAATTATATTTGTAATATATTTAGACTATTTCTATAACTTTTTTTTGCTCAATTGATTCCATTAGATCTTTTTGTTTCTTTTCGATTCTATTGAACTTGATCTTTAACCTTTTATTTGATTTTTTAGAAAAATTAGCTTAATAATATTATCAAAGATAGAAAATAGTAATAACAAAGTTTGTTATTATCTAAGTCATTAGCTAAGACAATATTTGATCTAATGGTCTCCCCTTTTTTATAATAAAAATATTGGTGATATTGAGAAAAATAAAATAAAATAAATTTAATTTTCAAAATACTTAATGAAATTAAGAAATAAGTGCAATAGATATGTTTGTCCTATATCAAAGTAATATATAATGCATAATGCACAATTCATATATCCTTAATTTCTAAATATCAAGATTTAATATTACCATTCTCTCTCTATTTTTGTGAACATTAAAAAGGATATGGCTCTTATGATGTTAAATTCATCAAAAGGATTAAGTAAATAAACAATAATCCTGCTCCCTTTTTCCAAATTATGGTCATATAATCAAAGTTTTTATAAAGACAAACGAAAAATCAATGAACAATTCTTATAATGCTCCCTTTAAATATGCATTCTAAGTTAATAATATCAAATATTCTTTTTTTAGAAATAATAATATAAAATATTCTTAATATAAAATCAAGTGGTTATTGTGATGATGACCTTCTTAGGGCACAACAAAATTGAATAATATTATTGAAGGCCTTATGTGCTTGTTAAGTTTAAATATGTCAAGAGTTAACTTAACCTACTACGACCTTCAAAGTGAGATTTGATATCAATATAGACAAAACCAAGGATTACTCCATCAAGATAAGTTTAATAAAAAAAATTGAATAGAAAAGCAATGATAGAAAATCACCTTATAAAAGATAAGATTGGGTGTAAAAAGATTCTAGGGTTTGATCGCCATTAGTAAGCCAGATAAGATCACAAGTTTTGAAAAACCTAAAGCAAAAGTTTGTCCAAAGGATTAAAGATAACTATGTCCAAAAGATATTGATTGATCAATAATAATGATAAATTTTCATTTGATGATTCCCAAATTTTGGGCTTAATTGCAAATTTAGAAAAAGTTTGGAGGGTAATTTGGTAATTTCACATAAGGGCAAAAAGGTAATTTCACCATATTTTGGTGAAAGAAGAGTCAACATTCTAGACCCTTATCCATTTAAGGTTGTGCGCCCCATTACTTAAGACTTAAAACATGTTTTAATTAAAAGAAAGGAGAAGAAAGGAAAAGAGAGGAGGAGAAGACCAATTTTTGGCTATTACTAACCCTACCCCTTGGTTTTGATTCTCCAACCCAAATCAAGGTGTTCTCAGCTAATTTACAGTCAGGGAACTCAAATCTATCATTAGATTTGAGAAATTCTAAAAGGATTTGAAAATATCATCAAAGGAAGGTTTAGGTAAATTTTGTCTCATATCTCTCTATATTAGAATTTTGAGCTTGGTGTTGAGATATGTTGTTCTCCATGCTTGAATATGTATGAAACATGGTTAGATGAATTAAATGTATCATGGTGATGGTTCTTTAATCTAAAACCGAAATGTCCCCCCTTTTGGTGAAACTTTATGATTTTTGAATATCTTTTGAAATTGATGGTCTAAATGAAATCTATGGTGTTAATTGTACATGTATAATGTAATTGATGATGAAAAATGAAGAAGAAGTATGTTCGATAGGTTTGATTGAAATGATGGAAGAAGGAATGGATTAATGTGATGAGTTGTATAATTATGATGAATATGGCTTAAATAAAAGGAATTGGATTAAATGGAGTGGTGAAATGTGTTGTTGATTGGAGGTATTTGTTATATAAGAAGATAGGAGCATGAATTACCATGATAAATCCTTAAAAATATGACTTGAAAGTCATGCACATTAGATGTTTGATAAAATGTCTAAGTGAACTTGGCTTAGGATTTAAGGATTCATAATGATATACATTGAAAGTAGCTTTTATGTTTACGTAGGGTAAACTTGAATTGTTGCTTAGATTGATGACTGATGGCCTAATGTGCTTGGATAAAAAGTGCTTAATTATGTTTTGAAACGAGTAAGTATTGGATTAAAGGCATTAAATGCCTTAGAAAATTCAAAAGAAAAGCTAATGTGAATAGTAAGGAAGTAACCATGTGAGAAGTTTAATGGTCGAATCCTATAGCTTAAAGAGAGTGATATTATGTTTTATACACTTATGTGATGATGTACAAATATGACATATATACTTGAGTAGTAAATATATTGTATATTTTTTTATGTATAAAGGCTCGGGATCTATGAATCAAGGAGCTCGTACCGAGAATTGTTTAAGTTAAGGGAGTGTACACCTTTTGAGGTGAGTTGGGGAAACCATATCTTTAAAATGAGACTAGGACATCCCAAGACATGCATGATGACTTGTATGTGAATTTGAACCTAGGTAATGCATAATAGAATTAAATCTCAAACAGATGCTATTATACTTATGTATTTAAGAAACGACATTGTTTTAAATAACTCTTTGCACTTAGAGTGCAACTGATGTTTTTATTACGTATATTGAGAAATGATATTGTTTTCAACAAACCTATAATTAGAAGTTACAAAGGACAATATTTTATTTTCTAAAACTACATTTTTGAACAACTTTGCATTTGGAGTGCAAAAGATGACTTTTATTGCATGAAATAATATTTTGGAACTTACATATGCATAACCGAGTCATGTATGATGCGTGTATGTGTTCTCTTTTAGCTTAGATTCATGACAAGGTTCCATTTTATCTAGTTGGACTGATAAATAAAGGCATGGTGTCGCACTTGATTTTTGTACTTAATATTTGTATATGATTTTTGTGATTGGTGAGGTAACGATTGGCCAATCATGTGATAGGCATAACTAATTAAGTGACCCCTATACCCTTGATACTAGTACATAAAAGTCGAGTCCCCATATCGATACCTTTCCACGAGACTTGCGGGTGATTCTAAACTTAAGATCTGGATATCGACTAGGTCATCACCTAGGGTCATGATGCTCTTATCGACTATATCTAGATTCACCATAGATGAAAGTTGAGCTAATACTAGAAATCGATAGGTGTGCATATTAGTTTGGCTGACTAGTGGTGACACACATGACTGTTTTGGCTTATTATGATATTTGTTTTCTGTTTAGAGTTGATTTATATATGTGATGTCTTTTTGCTTATGTGTACTGGAGCTAGAACTTATATTCACCCAATGAGTGATTAATAGGCTATGCCTATATGGTTCCTAACTAGTATACGTTGAGTCATAGGTTAGGCCTATGTGTTTCTACATGATGTATGTTCACCTCATAGGTTATTTATACCGTCTTGGTGTGTATCGAGTTCTATTTGAGATATATGTTTTTCCTACTCACTAAGTACATAACATACTCACTCTCTCTGCCTTCCAACCATGTGGGGTTAATTTAGTGAGCTTGAAGCTTTGAGTGGATCGTGCGGTCTCTCGACATTTTCGAGATATTACTGCACGTAGGTAGTTTCTGTTTTATACTTTAGTTGCATAGTAGCTCATGAACTGTTTTACTGTATGTATTAGATTGGTTATGTTAATATGCTTTATGACTTTATGACTTAACTCTTGACTGCCTTGTAGTTTGTAAAAGATCTTATGTATGAACTTTTGGTACTATTATTGGGATTGCTTTTGACTGAACTTAAAAGTCCAGAAGTTGTGGTAGAATTTTAATGTGAATATAGAAGTATGTTTAAAATACAACCGTTGTGTAGCCAAAATTTTTTTAAAAGGGGAGAGATATTCAATTAGCCATAGTCAGATTAAGGATACCGTGAGTGTCCTTAGCCTGGCTATGCGGTTATTGTCATGTGCCTAATATGGTACTAAGTCGTGACATAAATCCCTAAGAACTACAATCCTAAAAGGAATTAACAACTTAAATAACAAAAATTTAAGTAACTAAACTACGAGTCTAATGCTTATCTAGCTTTTAGTTTAGTGTCAACTTTGTGGTAGAACATTATGAGTATGAAACATAGATGTTTGATTTTGGAGCTTCTTCTAGGCATCATTACAATTGACATGGCAATAACACTATATCGTGTTCTAGAACACAGTTCAACAATATACTGTGTAGGTGCCAAATTGCTTTATTATCCATTATTCTCCAATATCTAGTAACATTTAGCACTTGATTTGAACTATTTACAACCCATCCAAGCCCCACTTCATGTCTTCCTAACTTGGAAACTTATGTAAGCTGAGTGGATGCTTTATTTCTATCATTTTCCCTCTCCTTAAAAGGATTTATCCTTAAATCAGCATTTTAATCGATAAAATCAAATAAGTATTTAGTGATTAGCCAATAATGAATCTCTTGCTTTTCCTACTATTGCTGCCAAACTCACTTTATTACCCTTATATTTATTTCTCATTTATTACATTATTCAAAGTTTTTAAATTATCGCAATTTGTTTGAACTTTTTGCTTTATCTTAATATCTTTTGCTCATTCTCATAAATATCCATTTGATTCTTCATAAATTTGCCTTCATGATAATGGAGCAAAGTTATAACACTAATGTTCTTGGGGGTTATTTAGGTTGAGATGGTAGCTTTCCTCCACTTTGTGATTCTAGAAGGTTGATCCTCACTTCGATTTGAACCATTTGGTTTTGCATATTCAGTATGCTCGATTTGACATCCTATTGAAATGGAATAGTGTTAGTGGTAAGAGTATTGACCAAGTCTTCAAAAGATGAACCTAAACTAGAAGAAAAAGTTTGTGGCCTTGATTGACATTGTTGTGCTCCTTGTGGTTTATTCTCGATGTAAGTTTGTTGTCTATTCTATAACACCCCCTATATGGAACCTATAGCCATCCAAATATAAGGCAACGAAATTCCTACACACACATTTATAAACATACAATGCTATTCAATGATATATTTATAGACACATTACAAAACTCACCAATGCTTAACATTATCATTTAACAATAGTAATACATCTTTACATTTACATGGTACTCTAAAAGAAAACATACAATTTCCTTTCTTCATTATATGTGCAATCATCTACAGATAAAAATACATTCCAAAAGTATTTTTCCTTCTATCTGTTGGCCTTAGTCCCTGTGGATGTTCCTTGTACCTCACTCCTATGACTTGGACCTACATGGATTAACATTTATGCTAAACTTGAAAGCTTAGTGGGGAAAACACTTAGTTTGGATGACCACTGACATCAGTCATCTACCAATCACACAAATTCAGAAAGGTTACAACTAATATACCATAAATTCACATTCATAAACCAAACATTGATATTTAGTGCTCATGTAAACAATGATGGCATACTTAAGCAAAGTATATAATGTAAATATACTTCAACATATTATTTTTATACCAAAAATGCACATTTATAAACCAAATATTGATATTCAACGCTCATTGATACAAATTATCAATAAAATGGCACATCATTACAATTCATCATCACAACCAATACAAGTGCTCATTAATACCAATTATTCATGTTGTCATATTGTATTTCTTATTTACGATTGTTAAGATTCCTTTTTATGTTAAACCTGCACATTTTTTGTAGATGTGGATAATGGTTAATGTGGATACTCGAAGGCATCAAACTATGGATAACCAAAGGTATCGAACTGTGGATACCTGAAGGTATCAAACTGTAGCAACTGCATTGTAGCCCTACAGGCATACCTATCTATCCACCACCAAGATAATAGAGAAGGCAATGTAACATTTCTTTTAACCATTTATTAATTTCACCAATCATTTATTGACAAGTTATATGATATACATTTCAAATTATAAAATCTATATTTGCATTCATACATCCAATTTCATGGCTTACCACTATTATAAAGGTATCAAAATCACACTTGTACAATCATACTATACACATATGAGTAAAAAATATGCATAGAAATCATTTATATTACAATATTCAGTCTCCCAATTCAAATGGGGTAAGTCGTCTTTCATTTATTTTTAGGAGTTTGAAAATTTGTATACACATTTATAAAGGATTGGATAAGATGCAATAGAAATCAGAAACAAAAAGAAAGCAACAGTCGTGACAGACACTTTCTCTATTCATACCACTAATTATTCCTTAATATTCATATACCAAGCATCAAAATTGGGTTGCTATATCTCTAGTTTCTATAGCACTAATAATCATGTCATTTGACTCCTAACTCATGAGATATAGACAAAATATCATAAGCTGCTCCAAAACATGGGCAACATCAGGTCATTATTTTTAATCTCAATTTTCGAGGTTACAAAGCTATAATTAAGTTAGAGTCCCTTCTAGAGATGTTTAACCTATGTCTTAGGTTTCGTATGCAACTAAAATCACACAATTTTGAGGTCTGTAGGCTGAGTTATGAATTAAAGAAACCATAGATAGAATTTTACTACACAATTCTCTCTTGCATATTCAGCAATTCTATGCAAGATAACACCAAGATAACACCAAAGCAACATCCCAGCAACCATTCCACATCCAAATAAATCTTTATATCCATTCAATCATAAAAAATATAGAAATCAATTAAGTGAAGTCCTAAACCTTAAAATTGGCAAAGTAGTTCTTCTAATGCCTTTCCTTCCCTTCCTTTTTGACTTTGCTTGAATCGCCGAGGGAAAAATGATGGTACAAAGAAGGTGAAATGGAGAGGAGAAAAATATGAAGTTAATCCATCAAAGTTTTGTCCATCTCCCATCTCTTTAAGCTTTTTCATGAATTTTCAAGTCTTAGACACATGTTTCAATCCCATTTGACAATATGCCACAATCTTATTAGACCATGTGTTACAATCCCATTAGACCACGTGTTACATTTCTACTAGACCATGTGTTAAAATTATATTGGACCATATATTACAATTCTATTGGACTATGTGTTACAATTCTATATACACATATGCTTTAATATTATTATTCCATGAGTTAACTTTAGAAAAATTGTATCCTTCTTCTTCCTTTAATTCACACATTTGCCTATAATCTTATCAATTAATAATTTTATAATGACATAAATTTCCTACAATTTTGTTAATTATATTGGGAGTTGTACCCCAAAAATTATAGGTTTTTCAAAAACAAAGACAACAAACAAAACTCAAATTCAAAATAGAACTCAAAACTCTTAGATGCAGAATCAGATTTTAGTTACTTTATGAACATTTTAGATCGATGTCTATAGTTTAATATGAAATTAATAAATTTCAATTTAAAGGTCCACTGTCCAAGGTACAACCAAATTACAAAAGTCTATTTAGTGGAACATATCCATTAAGCAAGGTACACATCCTAAATCAACAAACTTCGATCTTATCATGCAAGACTAACACAAAAAATAAATCCAATTGAACCAAAAACTTCCATTTACTTATGGAATACTTCTTTGACCAATTCCACTCACATCACATTCATAATCCAAGCAAACCATATAAAAAATTTCTATACATATTTCAAGTCTAAGTATGTATGTCCATGCTGAAGTGAACAAATGATCCATTTACCCATGTCTTTTACATTAAGTACCATTACATTAAGTGAATTAGGGCTCTATTGATAGTTCAACGTGATTGAATTAGGGGTTTCAGATTAATAAGATTAATTCATAAACAGAATATGATTAAATTAGGGGTTTCAAATTAGTAAGATTAATTAACAAATAGAATGTGATTGAATTAGCAAGAATGTCGATAGTTCCATGTGATTGAATTAGTGACACTGCTGTTAGGGCAACGTCCCTTAGACCTTGCAAGGGGTGATATCCCTCGACCCCACAGGGGGCGCAACCACTTGACCCTCGTCAAATTTCATGTTTTAGATTGATCACTTATTTTCTTGTGATTGGTGTTTTATATGCTTTGATATTTGATATCTTGCCTTGATTATGAATGGTGAATAGTATGGCCCATAGTTGTTTTACATTTTAGATATAGCCTGTATGTTATGTATTTATGTAATTTTGGATACAACCTGCATTTCGTTTTGTTTTTCTGTAATAAGTTACTAGTTTTAGTTGTAACATTATACCTTCAAGTTAAATGAAGGATCAAATTGACTGAAGTAAAGAGATAAGGATGGTGATCTATTTGCTGCAAGATTTTCATATTAGAGATTAGAACTTCATAGGCTAGGGGTCATACTATATCATGTTGATATTGCTTCATTCATGCTTTTACTCATATTTTCTTTTATGCAAGTATATAGCAAATTAATAATCAACTTAGTCCGTCAACAGTGTTAAGTAATAATTTATGCCTTTTTAATTCTACACCTGCGAGGACTCAAATCATTGAGTAGTGGGCTTGCCAAAGCAAAGTACTCTTGATTATTTAAGTCCAACAGGATAGGTATGGGTTACTTATAAGTGAGAACTGGTTTACTTAATGGGGTTATCAGAATGGTTTTGGACCTTGATGCTTGTAGTTGGGAGCTGGTACATAAGATGTCACCCAACATCCAAGATTTATATATAAAATAGTTAGCAAAAGTTGCTTACTTAAATAACCAAGATTAAGGCGATGAGCCAAAGCTCACTCAGGTCTTGGTGAAATATGGATCTTAGACCACTATACTCATTATAAGGGACATTTTCAATATGAGTACAGTGGGAGATTCTTAATTGTTAAGAATTAGGTTTTGTTAATGAAAATGTCACTAAAGCTTTACACATTTTATTGTAGATAATCATGACCACCAAATTTTTATCAAGTTTTTCATTACGATTAGTCTTTGAGAAAGATAGTTCAAACTTTTTAAACTGGTATAGAAACTTAAGAATTGTTCTCAAGCAAGAAAAGAAGGATTATGTCTTTGAAAAGCCAGTCCTTAAAAGGGCATCTCTTTCACTGCTCCCTTTACTGAAAGGAATGCTTATAAGAAGCATAAGGATGATGTTCTCGACGCTGGCTATTTCATATTGGCAACTATGTATTTGACAATGTGTCGTAAAAGTACTCAAAATAAACTAAACCTATTACTATAGTATTAGTGAGCCTAGGTCGATCCTATAGAGAGTCTATGTAAAGTTTATGAATTTAAATTAATCAATTTTTAGGTTTTTGGGCGGTCTTGGTTTTAAAAAATAAGAGAATAGAATAAAACTAAACTAACTAACAAAAGCAATTTAAAGAAAACAAGTAAAAAATGATAAAAATGGGGAATACAGTAAGGACCCTATTTTTTGGTTCAATCTCAGCCTGCACCCTAATTAAACATATTTTATTGATTTTTTATTCTTAATCCTCTCCTAACAACTATTAATCGTGGGTTAATAATTAACCTAAGTTTTCCCGTAGGTAGTGTTTAATTAAAATACGATCGTTAATTAAACCTAACTACTGAATAACCAAGGATACGATCTCTAGAATCAATTGGACCGTAGCATTACGAATTAGGAAAACCAATTAATTAAGGAAACAACTACATACGATGTCTCATTTAACTTAGGTTATGTTATCCCTAATGATTATGAATCATTAGTCGCTACAAATAAATTTCAACATAAGAATTACATATTATATTGCTTATTTTAGTTATGGTTTTGTAAAACAATCCAATAAACACATTCAAATCATTTTGTCATAATACCCAATTGGTTCATACACAAACAATCAAATGATAATGAGAATATGATTATCTATACACAAAACCTAAATTCATGCTCATCAGATAACACAACCAATTTCTAAAGATAGAATTAAAATAACAACTACAAAGAGAAATATGCTTAACCTGAGTTGCTGGTGCCGTTGTCACCTCTAACTGGCATCTGTATGGCTACCCCTTAGTGGGTCTCTAGCAGTTGAGAGGTTTTATAGCCCTCTTTATGCTCTCTAGAAGCTCCCTAGTAAAATTTCTCAACCTTCCAACATTCCCCAG
This sequence comes from Erythroxylum carthagenense, assembly GCA_026413575.1. Taxonomy (NCBI): domain Eukaryota; kingdom Viridiplantae; phylum Streptophyta; class Magnoliopsida; order Malpighiales; family Erythroxylaceae; genus Erythroxylum; species Erythroxylum carthagenense. The sequence continues at coordinate 11,672 of JANZLD010217455.1, forward strand.
CTAAAAACACCCTTTTGTCTACAGTGCCTCTCTTCTATTCGCTAAGTACATTGCCTACTGTTCTCTTTATTTCTTTCAAAACCCAACATTAAAAGCCTCGTTTATTTCTACTTTTTATGCTTATGGGCAATGATTGCATTTTTCCTTTGGATATATAACTAAATTTCAGGCATAACATTTGCATGAAACATAGACATTGTTTGCATTTATGCAAATGTGTTTTGCATAAGCGTAGACGAATGTAACAAAAGGAAATGACAACATTAAAAGAAATGGTAACATAAGTTTAAAGTAAACAATGTTTGTGCTGTATTTTGCTCCTACATTGCATGAAACACACACGTGCTATATTGTTGTTTTATTTTATCTACTTCACACTGTTGTTGTCGTTAGTTCCTTCCTCATCAAGCACTACTGTTGTTTTGTTTTCCTTGCATGTTTTTAGTCCAACGTTGCATGAAACACACGTTCAACATCCATTTTCATAAAATGTAAGCTTCGTATCTCTTGGCTGTGCGTTGTGGTATTGTCCATTAATTAAATTCACATCTTACACGATGCTATAATTGGGATGATCTATGAAAACAAGTGTAATTCTTCAAAAAAAGGCGCAAATGTAGTGCTTTTGACTCACTTTAGATTCTTTACTTCCGAATTGTGCCTAAAACCACATATGAGTCAAAGTAAGTATTTTAAGCAATTTCATGTCATTAATTGCTGAGTGTTATGGAATAATTATACATCAATTAAGCACATGTCAATTTCCCCTACACATTGTCTTTGACTATCTTTGGGCAAAATATCAAAATTAAGATCACAAACCTAAAAAAATTTACTCAATTCTCATATTTTTCCAAGATTGCATAATTATAAACAAAGATGAATGACTTTCAAAAATCATAGCAAGAATTCAACATTCAGTGGTTTTACTTATGATCAATCAACATTCATCATCTTCAAACATTGAGCAATCTAATGGTAAACTTAGAAAATATGTTTAAACAAGATATACTCATGGCTAAACTTAACACCTTTCATGATTATGTCATTCCACAACTTTGCATTCCATTTCTTTTTTTTTACCACCAAAATTCACATTAAAAATCATGAATGAAAGGACTTTTCAAGGGTTATAATGTGGGCAAAGGGTAAGGTGAGATGTATTTTGGGTAATGTAGCATAAAAGTCATCAAGCTAGTGAAGCAAAAGTAACATTCAATGAGATATCAAGTGCGTAAGTTAACATTCATTTAAAACTGGGTATCATTAGCTATTAAAAATGCAACAATTATGTTTCACAACTCAATTCGGCTCTCATACACAAACCTCATTAATTATATACCAATCCGAAGGGATCACTCATAATGATTGATGACAATACATTGAAACTACAAAGAGTGAACCTTCTAAGCCAACATCTACCTCATATTTAATATACTCAAATAATCCATTCATCACAACTTTAGAAGGATGCATTAATCATAAACAACTTTTCAATGCACCTGCACTTCCTCCTAGATACATTTATTTAAACATTTTTCTTATATTTTTCTTATTTCTTTTCTCTTTCTCTTCTTTTTTTATTAAAATTAAAAGTAACTACATTAATATGGGAATTTCAACGATATGATATAAAATAGCATCCTATCATTATAACCGACCCACGCATATAGACACTCCTACACTTAGAATTTTGTACGTCCACAAACTCAACAATTACAAATGCTCCACTAGTTTTATGTCTTAGGTGGGATATTTGTTTAAGTTCAAAAGCATGTAATATGTTTAGTGCACAAAGAATAGGTAAATGAAGCTCAAGGGGGCTTAACAAAGGAAAAATTATAAAATGGGTAGCTGTTTGGATAATGTAGTTCAGAAAAATGAAGAATGCCTTATCATTTTCATATTAATGCATATGATAAGAATGTGGTCTTGAATAAAAAATCAAAGAAAAATGAAGATGTATATGTCATGAAGTTCACACATTTTCAAAAGATAATAAGACTGATATAGATGTTTTAGTCTAATAAGGCTTTAAATCTCACTAATTTTTTCTACCACTTGTCACTACTCTTCTAAAGATAATGCACCTCGACCAATCATAAAAGTAAAAATACATGCTAAAGTTGCTATGAAATTCTCTAGTCAATTTACACTCTAATAATGTTTATATAGTCCTAGAAGCAATAAAAAATTAGCAAATGTTTGTTTGTTCATTTTTTTCTCTCTCATTTTGATTGAAAACTTAAAACAAGCAAGAAACAAACCAACATAGAAACACACATGCATATTTAACTAATGCGAAAAAGTAAAGAAGAATAAATTTACTTCCCTTGGATTGCCTCCCAAGTAGTACCTTTATTTAGGGTCGCTAGCTCAACTCTATGTTTTCTCCTTACATGAAAAAATTATGATCTTTTGGTATCATAGTTTGAGTGACTTCCACGTGAGGTTGTTCAATATAGGGTCTTGGTTGATAATCCATCATGTTCAACGCATTCCCTATCTTTAGAATCTCAAACTCTACTAACTCTATAATTTTAGGAAAGACCTCGAATGCCTCTTCACTTTTTTCTTTTTCGTTCACTATCTTTATCCTACTAGGTAAAAGTAAAGAGTCATTTTTAACAACAAATTGGAACTCAAAATTTACCTTTGAGCTAAAAGATATAGCTTTTTATCCTTCTAGCTCTTTCTCCACTTCTTCAACATAAATAATTCCTTGAGTAGTACACTCAAGATTCTCAAGCTCCTCATCACTCTATAAGGCCTTTGCGCTAATTTCTCTAGGGTACACCTCAGGTTGATATGACTGCTTCTCTTCACTTTGCAGTTCCAGATAATTGATATCTCCCCATCGAGGTAATGCATCTTACTGGAACCATTTCACATCATGCTGAAATTGTAAAGTGATAGTAGTAACATCATCAACTAATTCTTCCAAAGATGTACCTGAGTTTTATTGTCTCTCCCAATTTTGGATACTAGACCAAAATTGCCTTTCATCCTACTAAAATTTTTTTGATATCCTGTTAGGTCTACTATATATTTTGTTGAATTTGCTACATATTATATGAATTTGTAGATTGTTGGTAGTCATAATATTAAGCATATGTTCTAGAGATATATTTGAATCTTGTGGACTTTCCACATTTTGGACAATAGACCTTGTATCATGCTAAAATTAGCATCCATCCTAATGTAATTATAAGATATTCTATTGAAATTCTTACATACTCTCTTGAAGTTGTTGCATACCCTGTTGAAATTAAAGATTGTTAGCATCGGAGGCCACAATATAGTAGTCGAGAGATGTACTTGAATCATGATAAGAAACTTCTGATCTACACAGGAATCGTTGCGCATCCTGGAAACTATCATGGAAGTAATTCTATTGATTATCCCATCCATAACTAAAGTTAGGTTAATCGGTCTAACCTTGGTTATAGGATTGAGAATAAGAGTTATAAAAAAATTACTTCTATCCATATCAATTTTTTTCACAAACAAGAAACAAAAAATGAAAAGATAAAAAAAAATTGAAAATAAACTAATTACGAACAAAGATATACAGAACACCAATTAAAATCACAAACAAAAACTAAAGCACCCTACTCCCTAGCAACAATGCCAAAATTTTCGTAACGCTAGTCAAAATAAACTACACCTACTATTGTAGCAATGGTGAATCGGCCTACTATTATAGCGTGGTGAGTCTAGGTCAATCCCACAGAGAGTATGTGTAAAGTTTATGAAATGAAATTAATTGGTGTTTAGGTTTTGGGGGGTTTTGGTTTAAAAAAATAAGAGAATAAAATAAATCCAAACTAACTAACAAAAGCAATTTAAAGAAAACATGTAAAAAATGATAAAAGTGGAGAATTCAATAAGGACTCAATTCTTTAGTTTAATCTCGACCTACTACCTAATTAAACACATTTCATTGATTTGTTGTTCTCAAATCTCTCCTAGTAACTATTGATCATGGGTTAATAATTAACCTGAGCTTTTCCTTAGGTAGAGTTTAATTAAAATATGATCATTAATTAAACCTATCTACTAAGTAACCTAGGATACGATCTCTAGATTCAATTGGGTAGTAGCATTATGAATTAAGAAAACCAATTAATCAAGATAACAACCACGTATGATGCATCATTTAACCTATGTTATATTATCCCTAATGATTACAAACCATTAATCACTACAAATGAATTTCAACATAACAATTACAAATTATATTGAATATTCTGGCAATGGGTTTGTTATAAAATGATCTAATGAATGCATTTTAATAATATTTTCACAATATCCAATAGGTTCATATGAAAATAATCAAACAATAATGAGAATATGATTATCCATACACAAAACCCATATCTATATGCATCAGATAACACAATTAATTTACGTTTAATGTAGACGTTTGTATTTTCATAAACATTAAAACGTAGATGTTTGCATTTTTATAAACATTATTTTCATAAAAATAAATGATGTTAAAGTTAAAGAAAAACATTGTTTGCATTAAACGTATGTTGCTCTTACTTTTAACATTGTCATTTCCTCTTTCTGCATGCATTTTGCTCTTATGTTCCATGAAACATATATATGCTACGTTGCCATTTTACTTCATTTGCTTCCCACTGCTGTTGTCATTTATCTCTTTTCTCACCATGCACTACTACCATTTTGGTTTTCCTTGCACGTTTTTGGTCCAATGTTGCATGAAACATAGGTCCAACATTCGTTTTCACAAAATGTCTGCTTCGTATCTCTTGGCCGTGAATTTTTGTGCTGTCCATTAATTAAATTCACATATGTCACTATGTCGTAAGTGTGATTCTCTATGAAAACAAGTGAGTCTATTTCCTTCGAAAACATCCCAAATTTAGTTCGTTCGACTCACTTTAGCTCCTTTACTTTTGAATTATACCTAAAACCAAATATGATTCAAAGTGAGTATCTTAAGCAATTTCATGTCATTAACCTCTAAGTGTTATAAAATAATAATACAATCAATTCAGCACGCGTCAGATACTAGACTTGCAAAAGCATTTTGAAAATATGGAAGCCTATGAGATGATTATAATTCTGAAAAATCTATATAAGGAATAAGGACAAAAGGAGAGATATTAAATAATGAAGTCCCTCTTAGAGTGCAAGTTGGCAAAAGCGAGCACAGTTAGCTCACATTTCATTAGGATGATAGGCGTTGTTGAGAACTTGGAAGATTGGGATTTCCTATAAGCGAAGAGTTAGCTACTGACATCATACTTTCGTTATGAGCTATATTATGAATAATCTAAATAATTCTTTGACTGAGTTGCATAAGATGCTTAAGACAGTTGAGCAGAACATTAAGAAGGACCTTAATCTTAAGGTCCTCATGGTCCAAAAGGGGAAAAATTTTAAGGCAATGGTAAAGGGATGAGGAAGGGCAAGGGAAAAGATCCGATTAAGAACCAAAACAAGCCTAATCCCAATCCTAACCCTAAGACGAAACTTTGTACTTTTAATAATGATCTTTGTCATTATTGTAATGAGTCGGGTCACTAGAAGAGAAACTTCAAGAAATATTTATAAGATCTAAAGAGGAAGAAGGGTAATGACACTTCTACTTTAGGTATTTATATTATGGAAGTGAATGTTGCTACTTCTAGTTCTACATCTTGGGAATTAGATTTTGGTTATAGTTCTCACATTTGTGTGAATGTGCAGGGATTGCAAAATATTAGAACTTTGACAAAGGTTAAAGTGGACCTGCATGTAGGTAATGGAGCAAGAGTTGCTACTTTAGCTATAGGGACATTTCATTTATCTTTGCCTTCACGCAAGGTTTTAGAACTCAATACTTGCTACCATATACCTGTTATAAGTAAGAATATTTTCTCTGTTTCATTTTTGGACATGAAAGGTTTTTTTTTTACGATTAAGAACAATTATTGTTCATTTTCTCGTAATGACATATTTTATGATATCACCCAATTAAAGAATGGGCTTTATGTTCTAAATTGAGAAAGGCTTATTTATAATATAAATACTAAGAGGTTCAAATCCAATGATTCAAATCTCACCTACCTTTGGCATTATTGTTTGGGACATATAAATGAGAAGCACATATATAAGCTTCATAATGATAGAATTTTAAACTTTTTTTAATTTTGAATAATATGAGACATATGAATGTTGTTTATTATTAAAAATGAATAAGGCATGTCTTGTTGGATCCCGTTCCCGAAATCCAACTACTTATACAAATTCCCTCAAAAATCCTTCTTGCTCTGATACCATAAATGTTGGGACCCGATCCGGGAACCGGATCCCAACCGGAAAACAAAGAACGAAGGACAAAGGAAACGAAAGCGGAAGCAAATCGAAAAGCAAAGCAAACAAAACGGACGAAAATACGATTCGCTTATTATCGAATGGCCGAAATATGAAACAATTACGGATCGGATACGAATCAGAAACGGATACGAAACAGATCGAATCAAAGCAACCAAATCCGACATCCGAACACAATGACTCAAAGAAAACGGACGCGTTGGAAATTCTAAGACGAAACCTATCCGAAATCCGGTATAATTTTTTTTCTTCTTTTCTTTTCTTATTCTCAATCACAATCATCTTTCATACAAAACATAAACACTTTTCCTTTTCCAGGAAATTATTCCTCATGCAAATCTCAATTCTCAAATATTTTCTTATATATCCATTTTATC
>JANZLD010217556.1:0-18395 GCA_026413575.1 Erythroxylum carthagenense
TTCTGCTATTTTCCCTCTTTAGATTATGACCGCACATTGCCGTAGCAAGATCCCTCATCCCTGACCAAGTCGACCAACGTTGTCGATCATAGGTCCAAGGCTATAATTGATGAGTTTTTAATGGGAAACTGACGATTCGTGACCGACTTGGGCTTGTTTCTGCTATTTTCTCACTACAGAGTAAGACGGCATATGGCCGTAGCAAGAGCCCATATCCCTGACCGGGTCGACCAACGGTGTCGATCGTGGGTGCAAGGCTATAATCGACGAGTTTTTGATGGGAAACTAACAATTTGTGACCGACTGGGGCTTGTTTCTACTATTTTCCCTCTTTAGAGTATGACCACACATGGCCGTAGCAAGATCCCACGTCCCTGACCGGGTCGACCAACGGTGCCGATCATGTGTCCAAGGCTATAATTGATGAGTTTTTGATGGAAAACTGTCGATTTGTGACCGACTGGGGCTTGTTTATGATATTTTCTCACTACAAAGTAAGACCGCACAAGGCCGTAGCAGGAGCCCACGTCCCTGACCGGGTCTACCGACGGTGCCGATCGTGGGTGCAACGCTACAATCGACGAGTTTTTGATGGGAAACTAACAATTTGTGACTGACTGGGGCTTGTTTCTGCTATTTTCCCTCTTTAGATTATGACCGCACATTGCCGTAGCAAGATCCCTCATCCCTGACCAAGTCGACCAATGGTGTCGATCATAGGTCCAAGGCTGTAATCGACGAGTTTTTGATAGGAAACTGACCATTCGTGACCGACTGGGGCTTGTTTCTGCTATTTTCTCACTACAGAGTAAGACAGCACATGGTCGTAGCAAGAGCCCATGTCCCTGACCGGGTCGACCAACGGTGCCGATCGTGGGTGCAAGGCTATAATCGACAAGTTTTTATTGGGAACTAACAATTTGTGACCGATTGGGGCTTGTTTCTGCTATTTTCCTTCTTTAGAGTATGACCGCACATGGCCGTAGCAAGATCCCACGTCCTTGACCGGGTCGACCAACGGTGCCGATCATGGGTCCAAGGCTATAATCGACGAGTTTTTGATAAGAAACTGACGATTTGTGACCGACTGGGGCTTGTTTCTTGTAGCACCCCCTTACCATAGGGTATATACCGAGACGCCCGTAGGTCATTCCGATACATATCCTATGCTAACGGTGAGCTACGAACAATCACTACTGTACTTCTCACGGCATCATAATAATAAAACATCAGTATAAAAATCACTAATTTTTGAAACCCAAAATTTTCCCCATTTCATTTCACTAAAATCAGAACTTTACATATCTGTCAATCTTTTTCACTGTCTGTACCTCACTTCCAAAGCCTAATACACAATGCTAAATAAACAAGGAAAATACACCAACTCTATCTAGGTCATCCCAAAAATCCCAGCTGACCGACCTGTGAGCCATGACTTCTCTTACCAACACGATCTACACGGCAGGAATAGTCCCTCTTGAGCTAAGAGTCTACTCTCGGTCCTAAAAAATAAGTTGCAAATTTGGGTGAGTTTGCAAACTCAGTGACGTAACCATCATCGATGGTTCACTCAATTCATGCAACACTCAAACAGAGCATAATTATATCATAATTTCACATTCAGAAGTACCACATGATTGTTATCACATAAGTATAAGGCATTTTGCCTTTCACTCAATCAAAGAGATTCAATTAGATGCATATGAAATGCATATGTGACACTTTTCTAATTTATTGCGGTGTTGTGACCGAGCGCCTAAACTATCCCAAAATGGGCGCATTAATCGTTGAGCCTGAGGCTCTGAATCACTGTGGGCTCGAGGCCCAAATACATTGAGCTTCTAGCTCTCAGTGGCTACTCCGGTCACAACCGTCATTAACTGATCATGCATTCATGCAGGGAGTGCACATGAAACAATGGAGCAATATAGATGTCAAAATCAACACATATGGCAAAATTTATCACATCATAAGCAAGTAGTTCACAAATTCCCATACAAGTAGCACTTTTATGTCATAACTCCCCAATACATCAGACCTTCTGTCTGGAATCCACAATCAGAAGCACAATCCCACCATTATTCTCCACAGAATTATAAGCAAACAATAATTAAGAAACCATCTAGGTCACTCACTAATAGCTTCCAAGCTAATGCCTTGAAGTCTCGGCAACGTCGATGGGTTGACGTTCCAAATGCGTCTCTATACTGGTCAAAATATACAAACATTACCAAATGTACAATCCGAAATATTTAATAATGCACATGTAGCAATTAAAATGTGTACAATGCATGCTCGTGACATTCCCAACACTATTCTAAAAATTCCCATCACAAAATTTTCCTCTAAATATTAGAAATCCAAATATACCAAAAACATTCAATTCGGACCTCTATAGGTCCAATTACTAATAAAACACGGACCAGAAAAATAAGTACTCGGTCCCCTCACTTTGACCTAATCAATCTACGTCAATTTCATCTTTAAAAATTCCCAATTTTACATAGAAATGAAATTAAAAATTTCACGAATCCGATGCCTCAAGAATGAGGTCAATCAGAGATCGGACGAAAAAGTTATGTACAAAAGAATTAATAGCATTGATAATTAAAACTAAATAATAATAAATAAATAATTAATTAATTAATTATAAGATCGCCCTCGCGAGATGCGAGGTTCCAAATTTTCAAAATAATTTTTTTTCAAAATTTTCAAAACTACTTATTAAACCTTCCCTTCTTCCACACTACACAACTCTTCACACACATGTCTAAAAATCACAAATGAGGTCTCATTGGAAAGATCATAGAAAATTCTACAAGTTTCATGAAGAGCTTGAAGTTCAATTTCACCACTAAAGGTGTCAAATATGCAATCAAAGTATCTGCCAAATCATAAATTTGCCAAAATAGTGCAACATTCTACTAAATCCATATCTTACCATTCCCTTTGCCAAAAATTCCAAGCTTTATACCAAAGAAAGATCAACACATATTCTACAAATTTCATGAATAACTTGGAAGCAAATTCAACCTCTAAATAAATCAAATTCTCAATCAAAGTTTCTGCCTATATAAGTCATCCTCAACAGTAACACAATCTTCCAAAAATCATAACTTCTTATACCCTTATCCAAAAATTCCATATCTGATAGAAATGGAAAGATCAGAAAACATGCTACAATTCTCATGAAGTACTTGGAAACAAATTCTATCTCTAACTAGGTCAAATTCTCCCATTATTGTGGTTGCCCTGTTAAAAAGTGTTAAATCAACATATAACCAAAACCATATCCGAAATTGAAAAATTCATAAGTTATAAGCCCTATATCCAAAAAGAGCATATCATACCTCATTACAAAGCTAAAACATTCCTCTACAACTTTTCATAAGATCACTTGAGCTAATTTCAACCATAACAGTCCAAAATTAGCGTCAGAACACAGAAATCGCCAAAACCCATACTTAGAGACATTACACACACCAAAACACATTAAGACATAAGTTACCATCTGAAAGTTAACAAGCCATAACTTTCAACCTAAAAATCAAAAAATGTCATACTTAGTGGCGATAGAAAGCTAACAAGAAAATATTCAACTTTCATGCAGACTAATTTCCCAAAATCTATCTACTTTAGCCTAGAAAAATTCCCCAAAGTTTCTGGTCACAAATCGTCAATGCTAGAATCAGCACTATTCACCCTGCACATATAGCCTACTTTCAAGGCAAAATTCGAAAACCTTCAAGCCACAATTAGACAGAACTTCCTTTATAAAAATTCTAGCCAAATTTTTCAAGTTTAATTCAAGCTGAACCTCATCTCAATAGCATAACCATATCAAAAGTTATGACCAAATCATTGGCACATACACAAAGTAAATTTTCCAGATTTTACACCTAACTCTACTCCTATCATTCCAACACCATTTCTACACCAATAAGCATTCAATTTAGTCAAGAAATCAGCCAAAATTTCATCAAGACTTTCACTTGAATAAGTAGCCACAAAAATGGCAGCACACACACACAACTTAATTTCTTTACTAAACACTCATCTAACATCATCAAACTTAATCTTAAACACTTCAATCACACTTAATTCACATACTACACATGCTATAACATTCATCTTCAATCAATCTTAAATCAACCAAGAAAATAACCCACCTATTTACACCAAAAACTAGTTCATGAAATTAATGCACAAAACATCACAATAAATGCATCTAACTACCAATTTAAGAACATAAAACATAAATCTCACCTATTTAGCTTTAAATCTTCAACTCTCCAAACTTTCCCCCAATTTTCTACCTTCCACCCACACCCACGGCAATCATCTTCATCTTGAGGGGGTGAGGTTTAGGTTAGGATTTTAAGTGAACTAAAAGAAGGGAAAGCAAGGTGAAAGAAAGAGAGAAAGATGAGCAAACTTATCAAGGTAGCAAGGAAGAAGAAGACCCACGAAGAAGAGGAGAGGAGAAGCTATGTAAGAGAACAATTTTTTTCAAAGCAGAAGGAAGCATCGTGAAAGACAACCAATAAGGGAAAAAGGGTTTTAATTAAAACAAGTAGTGGACTTAAGGTCATGTTTCGCAAGTGACTTATGTCACTTGCCACTGGTCCACTTCTTATGACCTAATCCAATTTTTATTCTAATTTCTCCCAAATTCCAATGGCTCAAAAATTAATAAATCCTAAAATCATGTATCTAACTTTCCAGTGCCATTGGACAGTCATTTCAAGTACCCAAAATCCAATCAGTCTGTCACTTTCACCCGAAAAATTCCAGAAAAATATCTAAAATTTCCCAAAATTGTAAAACAAATAAAAATCCACTCCAATACAAATTTCAAGCACAAAATCATATTTTTCACAACAAACACATTTATAAACACATATGCCGGGAAATGTCATGCATGCATGTACAATCATGTGCATATGCAAAAATTCCTATTCATGCATATATGGAGGCCATATTATGCATGATCATACCGAGATAAGTATACACACTCATACCCCGTCCCAAATTACTATTTTACCCTTCCCATCGGTGATGGGATGTTACATTTCTGCTATTTTCCCTCTTTAGAGTATCACCGCACATGGCCGTAGCAAGAGCCCACGTCCCTAACCGGGTCGACCAATAGTGTCGGTCATGGGTCCAAGGCTATAATCGATGAGTTTTTTATGGGAAACTAACGATTTGTGACCGATTGGGGCTTGTTTATGCTATTTTCCCCTACAAAGTATAACCGTACACGGCCGTAGCAAGATCCCACGTCCCTAACCAGGTCGACCGACAATGTCGATCATGGGTCCAAGGCTATAATCGACGAGTTTTTGATGGAAACTGACGATTCGTGACCGATTGGGGCTTGTTTATGCTATTTTCTTACTACAGGGTATGACCGCACATGGCCGTAGCAAGAGCCCACGTCCCTGACCGGGTCGACCGATAGTGCCGATCGTGGATGCAAGGCTAAAATCGACGAGTCTTTCATGGGAAACTGACGATTCATGACCGAATGGGGCTTGTTTATGCTATTTTCTCACTGCAGAGTAAGACCGCACATGGCCGTAGCAAGAGCCCACGTCCCTGACCGGGTAGACCGACGGTGCCGATCGTGGGTGTAACGCTATAATCGACAAGTTTTTGATGGGAAATTGACAACGATTAGGGACCGACTAGGGCTTGTTTCAGCTAATTTCTCACTACAAAGTAAGACCGCACATGGCCGTAGCAAGAGCCCATGTCGTTGACCGGGTCGACCAACGACGCCGATCGTGGGTGCAAGGCTATAATCGACAAGTTTTTGATGGGAAACTGACGATTCGTGACCGACTGGGGCTTTTTTCTGCTATTTTCTCACTACAGAGTAAGACCGCACATGACCGTAGCAAGAGCCCACGTCCCTGACCGGGTCGACCTACGGTGCCGATCGTGGGTGCAAGGCTATAATCGACATGTTTTTTATGGCAAACTAACAATTTGTGACCGACTGTGGCTTGTTTCTGCTATTTTCCCTCTTTAGAGTATGGCCACGCATGGTCGTAGCAAGTCCCACGTCCCTAACCTGGTCGATCATCGGTGCCGATCATGGGTCCAAGGCTATAATCGACGAGTTTTTGATGGGAAACTGACGATTCATGACTGACTGGGGCTTGTTTCTACTATTCTCTCACTACAAAGTAAGACCGCACATGACTGTAGCAAGAGGCCATGCCCCTGACCGGGTCGACCTACGGTGCCAATCGTGGGTGCAAGGCTATAATCAACGAGTTTTTTATGGCAAACTAACAATTTGTGACCGACTGTGGTTTGTTTCTACTATTTTCCCTCTTCAGAGTATGACCACGCATGGTCGTAGCAGGATCCCACGTCCCTGACCTGGTCGACCAACGGTGCCGATCATGGGTCCAAGGCTATAATCGACTAGTTTTTGATGGGAAATTGACGATTCGTGACCGACTGGGGCTTGTTTATGCTATTTTCTCACTACAAAGTAAGACCACACATGGTCGTAGCAAGAGCCCAAATCCCTGACCGGGTCGACCAACGTTGCCGATCATCGGTGCAAGGCTACAATCGACGAGTTTGTGTTGGGAAACTAACAATTTGTGACTGACTGGGGCTTGTTTCTTCTATTTTCTCACTACAGAGAAAGACCGCACATGGTCGTAGCAAGAGCCCACGTCCTTGACCTGGTCGACCAACGGTGCCGATCGTGGGTGCAAGGCTATAATCGACGAGTTTTTTATGGGAAACTAACAATTTGTGACCGACTATGGCTTGTTTCTGCTATTTTCTCTCTTTAGAGTATGACCGCACAGGGCTGTAGCAAGAGCCCACGTCCCTAATCGGGTCGACCAACGGTGTCGATCGTGAGTGCAACGCTATAATCGAGTTTTTGATGGGAAACTAACAATTTGTGACCGACTGGGGCTTGTTTCTATTATTTTCCCTCTTTAGAGTATGACCGCACATAGCCGTAGCAGGATCCCACATTCAAAAAACGTGCATAAAACGTAACGAAAATGCACATTCTGTGATATTTTTTGGAAACATGCATAAAACGTCATGAAAATGCACATTTAAAAATCGTGCTTGAAATGACACAAAAATCACATTCTGTGATATTTTTTGGAAACATGCATAAAACGTCACAAAAATGCACATTTTATGTTGTTTTTTGGAAACGTGCATAAAACGTGATGAAAATACACATTCAAAAAATGTGCATAAAACGTCATGAAAATGCACATTCTGTGACATTTTTTGGAAACATGTATAAAACGTCAAAAAATCCACATTCTGGGACATTTTTGTGAAACGTGCATAAAACAACACAGAAATGCACATTGAAAAAACGTGCATAAAACGTCACGAAAATGCACATTCTAAGATGTTTTTTTAAAAACATGCATAAAAAGCCACAAAAATGCACATTCCAAAAACGTGTGGAAAACATCACGAAATTGCACATTCTGTGACGTTTTTTGGAAACGTGCATAAAATGTAACGAAAATGCACAATCAAAAAATGTACTTAAAATGCTGCAAAAATGCACATTTTGCGACCTTTTTTGGAAACGTGCATAAAACGTCACGAAAATGCACATTCCGTGATCTTTTTGGAAAACGTGCATAAAACGTCATGAAAATGCACATTTTGTGACTTTTTTTGAAATGTGCATAAAACGTCATGCAAATGCACATTCAAAAAACGTGCATAAAACGTCACAAAAATGCGCAATCTGTGACGTTTTTTGGAAACATTCATAAAATGTCAAAAAATGCACATTCTGTCACATCTTTTGGAAACTTGCATAAAATGTCATGAAAATGCGCATTCTATGACATTTTTTGAAAACGTGCATAAAATGTAATGAAAATGAGCATTCAGAAAACGTGTATAAAATGTCATGAACTAAACATTCTGTGACATTTTTTAAAAACGTGCATAAAACGTCACGAAAATGCACGTTCAAAAAATGTCACAAAAGTATACATGAGGCGACGTTGTTTGGAAATGTGTATAAAACGTCACAAAAATCCACATTCAAAGAAAGTGCATAAAACGTCACGAAAATAGACATTCTGTGTTGTTTTTTTGGAAACCTGCATAAAACGTCATGAAATTGCACATTCAAAAAACGTGCAAAAAAGTCACGAAAATGTACATTCTGTGATGTTTTTTGGAAACGTGCATAAAACGTCACGAAAATGCACATTCAAAAATCTTACATAAATTGTCACAAAATTGCACATTCAAAAAACGTGCACAAAATACCACGAAAAGACACATTCAAAAAACGTGCATAAAACGTCATGAAAATCACATTCTGTGACTTTTTTGAAAGCAT
Source organism: Erythroxylum carthagenense (assembly GCA_026413575.1). Lineage (NCBI taxonomy): Eukaryota > Viridiplantae > Streptophyta > Magnoliopsida > Malpighiales > Erythroxylaceae > Erythroxylum > Erythroxylum carthagenense. The sequence continues at coordinate 8,369 of JANZLD010217556.1, forward strand.
GCATAAAACGTCACGAAAATGCACATTTTGTGACGTTTTTTTTGGAACGTGCATAAAACGTCATGAAAATGCACATTCAAAAAAGGTGCAAGAAACACCATGAAAATCACATTCTATGACTTTTTTGAAAGCATGCATAAAACGTCACAAAAATGCACATTCTGTGACATTTTTTGGAAAGGTGCATAAAACGTCACGAAAATGCACAATCAAAAATGTGCATAAAACGTCACGAAAATGCACATTCTGTGACATTTTTTGGAAACCTGCATAAAACGTCATGAAACTGCACATTCTGTGACGTTTTTTTGAAACGGGCATAAAACATCACGAAAATGCACATAAAAATTGCATAAAATGTCACAAAAATGTACATAAAACGTGCATAAAATGTACATAAAACGTCGTAAAAATGCACATTCTGTGACCTTTTTTGGAAACGTGTGTAAAACTTCACGAAATTGCACATTCTGTGATGTTTTTTGGAAACCTGCATAAAACATCATGAAAATGTACAATCAAAAAACGTACGTAAAAGATCACGAAAATGCACATTTTGTGATGTTTTTTTGAAACGTGCATAAAACGTCATGAAAATGCACATTCAAAAAAGGTTTTTTTGAAAGCATGCATAAAACGTCACAAAAATGCACATTCTGTGACTTTTTGGAAACGTGCACAAAACGTCACGGAAATGCACATTGAAAAAACATGCATAAAATGTCACAAAAATGCACATTTTGTGACGTTTTTTGGAAATGTGCACAAAACTTCGCGAAAATACACATTCAAAAAATGTGCAAAAATGTCACGAAAAGTCACATTCTGTGACATTTTTTGGAAACGTGTACAAAACGTCATGAAAATACACATTCGAAAAGTATGCAAAAGTGTCACGAAAATGCACATCCTGTGACGTTTTTTGAAAATGTGCATAAAACGTCACGAAAATGAACATTCTGTGATATTTTTTACAAACGTACATAGAATGTCACAAAAATGCACATTCTGTGATATTTTTTGAAAACATGCATAAAACGTAACATTGTGCATAAAACATCACGAAAATGCCCATTCTATGACATTTTTTAGAAACGTTCATAAAATGTCACGAAAATGAACAATCAAAAAATGTTCATAAAATGTCGCAAAAATGCACATTCTGCGACCTTTTTGGGAAACGTTCATAAAACGACCCGAAAATGCACATTTTGTGACTTTTTTTGAAACGTTCATAAAACGTCATGAAAATACACATTAAAAAAACGTGCTTAAAATGTCACGAGAATGCACATTCAGTGACATTTTTTGGAAACGCGCATAAAACGTCACAAAAATGCACATTCTGTGACGTTTTTTAGAAACGTACATAAAACAACTTAAAAATGCACATTCTGTGACATTTTTTTGAAATGTGCATAAAAAACACAAGAATGCACAATAAAAATGTGCATAAAATGTCACAAAAATGCACATTCTGTGACATTTTTGGGAAACATGCATAAAATGTCACGAAAATGCACAATCAAAAAATGAGCATAAGACGTCGCATAAAAGCACATTCTTCGACCTTTTTTGGAAACGTGCATTAAAAGTCACAAAAATGCATATTCTGTGACGTTTTTTGGAAACGTGCATAAAACTTCCTTAAAATGCACATTCAAAAAACGTTCGTAAAACATCACAAAAATGCACATTCTGTGACGTGTTTTGGAAATGTGCATAAAACGTCACAAAATTGCACATTCTCTGACATTTTTTGGAAACATGCATAAAACGTCTCGAAAATGCACATTCAAAAAATGTGCACAAAACGTCACAAAAATTCACTTTTTGAGACGTTTTTTGGAAATGTGCATAAAACGTTACGAAAATGCACATTCAAAAAATGTGCATAAAGTGTCACGAAAATGCACATTCTGTGACTTTTTTGAAAACATGCATAAAACGTCACGAAAATATACATTCAAAAAATGTGCATAAAATGTCAGGGAAATGCACATTTTGTGACGTTTTTTGGAAACGTGCATAAAATCTCATGAATGAACATTCAAAAAACATGCATCAAACGTCATGAAAATGCCCATTTTGAAACGTGCACAAAACATCTCGGAAAAGCACATTTTCAAAAACGTGCACAAAACGTCACGGAAATGCACATTCAAAAAACATGCATAAAATGCCACGAAAATTCACATGTTGCGAAAAATTTTGGAAACGTGCTTAAAACGTCACGAAATGCACATTCAAAAAACATGCATAAAACGTTACGAAAATGCACATTATGCTACGCTTTTTTGAAAGGTGCATAAAACGTCACAAAAATGCACATTCAAGAAACATTCATAAAACATCACGAAAATGCACATTCTGTGGGATTTTTGGAAACGTGCATAAAACATCACGAAAATGCACATTCAAAAAAGTGCATAAAACGTCATGAAAATGTATAAAATGTGCACAAAACGTCATGAAAATGCACATTCAAAAAAGTGTGTAAAACGTCACAAAAATGCACATTCTATGATGTTTTTTGGGAACGTGCATAAAACGTCACAAAAATGTACATTTTGTGACCTTTTTGGAAACGTGCATAAAACGTCACGGAAATGCACATTCAAAAAAATGCATAAAATGCCATGAAAATGCACATTCTGTGACAATTTTTGGAAACGTACATAAAATATCACAAAATGCACATTCGAAAAATGTGCATAAAAAATCACGAAAATGTGCATTAAAAACGTGCATAAAACGTCACAAAATGCACATTTTTTGACGTTTTTTGAAAACGTGAAGAAAATGTGCATTCAAAAAATGTGCATAAAATGTCACAAAAATGCACATTAAAAAACGTGCATAATACATCACAAAAATGCACATTTTTTGAAGTTTTTTTGAAACGTGACGAAAATGCACATTAAAAAACGTGCATAAAACGTCTCAAAAATGTACATGGTGCGATATTGTTTGGAAACATGCATAAAACGTCACAAAAATACACATTCAAAAAAGTGCATGAAACGTCACAAAAATGCACATTCGGCGACATTTTTTGGAAATGTACATAAAATGTAAAAAAAACACATTAAAAAACGTGCATAAAACGTCACGAAAAGGCACATTATGTGATTTTTTTGGTAACATGCATAAAAAGTCATGAAAATGCACATTCAAAAAAGTGCATAAAACATCACAAAAATGCACATTCTGTGACTTTTTTTTAAACGTGCATAAAACTTCAGGAAAATGCACATTCAATAAATGTGCATAAAACGTCACAAAAATGCACATTCAAAAAACATGCATAAAAAGTCACGAAAATGCGCATTCAAAAAATGTGCATAAAGCCTCACAAAAATGCACAATCTGTGACATTTTTCGAAAACGTGCCTAAAATGTCACGAAATTGCACATTCAAAAAATGTGCATAAAACGTCACGAAAATGTACATTCAAAAAATGTGTATAAAACATCACAAAAATGCACATTCTGTGATGTTTTTTAGAAACGTACATAAAATGTCACAAAAATGCACATTCTGTGACATTTTTTGGAAACGTTATGAAAATGTACAACCAAAATTGTGCATAAAACATCACAAAAATGTCCATTTTGCGACATTTTTTGGAAACGTGTATAAAATGTCATGAAAATGCCCAATCAGAAAATGTGCATAAAATGTCGCAAAAATGCACATTCTGCGACCTTTTTGGGAAACGTACATAAAACGTCACGAAAATACGCATTCTGTGACATTTTTGAAAACGTGCATAAAACGTAATGAAAATGCGGATTCAGAAAACGTGCATAAAATGTCATGAAAATGCACATTCTGTGACGTTTTTTGGAAACGTACATAAAACATCACAAAATTGCACATTCTATGACATTTTTTTGAAACGTGCTTAAAACTCCACGAAAATACACATTCAAAAAACGTGCACAAAATGTCACAAAAATTCACTTTTTGCAAAAAATGTGCATAAAATGTCACGAAAATGCACATTCTGTGACTTTTTTGGAAACATGCATAAAACGTCATGAAAATATACATTAAAAAACGTGCATAAAATGTCAAAAAAATGCACATTTTGTGACGTTTTTTGGAAACGTGCATAAAATCTCATGAAAATAAACATTCAAAAAACATGTATGAAACGTCACAAAAATGCCCATTTTGAAACGTGCACAAAACATCTCGAAAATGCACATTTTTGGAAACGTGCACAAAACATCACGGAATTGCACATTCAAAAAACATGCATAAAATACCACGAAAATTAAAATGTTGCGAAAATTTTTGGAAACGTGCTTGAAACGTCACAAAATGCACATTCCAAAAACATGCATAAAACGTCATGAAAATGCACATTAGGCTACGTTTTTTTGAAAGGTGCATAAAATGTCACAAAAATGCACATTCAAGAAACATGCATAAAACGTCATGAAAATGCACATTCTTTGGGATTTTTGCAAACATGCATAAAACATCACAAAAATGCACATTCAAAAAAGTGCATAAAACATCATGAAAATGTATAAAACGTGCATAAAACGTCATGAAAATGCACATTCAAAAAAGTGTGTAAAACGTTAAAAAAATGCACATTCTATGACGTTTTTTGGAAACGTGCGTAAAACGTCACAAAAATGCACATTTTGTGACCTTTTTGGAAATGTGCATAAAACGTCACAAAAATGCACATTCAAAAAACATGCATAAAATGCCACAAAAATGCACATTCTGTGACGATTTTTGGAAACGTGCATAAAACATCACAAAATGCACATTCAAAAAATGTGCTTAAAAAATCACGAAAATGTGCATTAAAAAACTTGCATAAAACGTCACAAAATGCACATTTTCTGACTTTTTTAAAAACGTGACGAAAATGTGCATTAAGAAAATGTGCATAAAATGTCACAAAAATGCACATTGAAAAGCGTGCATAATATGTAAAAAAAGGCACATTTTCTAAAATTTTTTGAAAACGTGACGAAAATGCACATTAAAAAACGTGCATAAAATGTCTCGAAAATGTACATGCTGCGATATTGTTTGGAAATGTGCATAAAATGTCACAAAAATGCACATTCAAAAAAGTGCATGAAACGTCACAAAAATGCATATTCTGCGACATTTTTTGGAAACGTGCATAAAATGTCAAAAAATGCAAATTAAAAAACGTGCATAAAACGTCACGAAAAGGCACATTTTGTGATTTTTTTTGTTACATGCATAAAATGTCACAAAAATGCACATTCAAAAAAGTGCATAAAACGTCACGAAAATGCACATTCTGCAACTTTTTTTTGAAACGTGCATAAAACTTCACGAAAATGCACATTCAATAAATGTGCATAAAACATCATGAAAATGCACATTCAAAAAACATGCATAAAAAGTCACGAAAATGCGCATTCAAAAAATGTGCATGAAGTGTCACGAAAATGTACATTCTGTGACATTTTTCGAAAACGTTCCTAAACTGTCATGAAATTGCACATTCAAAAAATTTGTATAAAACGTCACAAAAATGTACATTCAAAAAACGTGTATAAAACGTCACAAAAATGCACATTCTATGATGTTTTTTAGAAACGTACATAAAATGTCACAAAAATGCACATTCTGTGACATTTTTTGGAAACCTGCATAAAACGTCATAAAAATGCACAACCAAAATTGCGCATAAAACATCACGAAAATGTTCATTTTGCGACATTTTTTGGAAACGTGCATAAAATGTCATGAAAAAATACACAATAAAAAAAGTGCCTAAAATGTCGCAAAAATGCACATTCTGCGACCTTTTCAAAAAACGTTGCAGCATGTTTATTTTCATGACGTTTTATACACATTTTTTGAATGTGTAATTCCGTGACGTTTTATGCACGTTTCTAAAAAACGTCACAAAATGTGCATTTTTGTGACGATCTATGCATGTTTCCAAAAAACGTCATCGAATGTGCATTTTTGTGACATTTTGTGCATTTTTTGAATGTGCATTTTCATGACGTTTTATGCATGTTTCCAAAAAATGACATAGAATATGCATTTTTGTGATGTTTTATGCACATTTCCAAAAAACATCACAGAATGTACATTTTTGTGACGTTTTATGCACATTTTTTGAATTTGCATTTCGTGATATTTTATGCTCGTTTCCAAAAAACGTTGCAGAATGTGACTTTTCTTGACATTTTATGTACTTTTTTGAATTTGCATTTTTGTTACGTTTCCAGCACGTTCCCAAAAAAATGTCACAGAATGTGCATTTTTCTGACTTTTTATGCACGTTTCCAAAAAACATCACAGAATGTGCATTTTGATGTTTTATGCATGTTTCCAAAAAACGTCACAGAATGTACATTTTTGTGACGTTTTATGGACGTTTTTTGAATGTGCACTTTCATTACGTTTTATGCACGTTTCCAAAAAAAGTCACAAAATGTGCATTTTCGTGACGTTTTATGCACGTTCTTTGAAAGTGCATTTTTTGACGTTTTTTGTACGTTTCCAAAAAACATCACAGATTGTGCATTTTTGTGACGTTTTATGCACGTTTTTTGAATGTGCAATTTCGTTACATTTTTTGCACGTTTCTGAAAAACGTCACAGAATGTGCATTTTTGTGATGTTTTATGCATGTTTTTTGATTGTGCATTTTTGTTACATTTTATCCACATTTTCAAAAAAGTCACAGACTGTGTATTTTTGTGACCTTTCATTCACTTTTTTTAATGTGCATTTTCGTAACGTTTTATGCATGTTTCCAAAAAATGACGTAGAATGTGCATTTTCGTGACGTTTTATGCATGGTTTTTGAATTTGCATTTTTGTGACTTTTTATGCACATTTCCAAACAACATCGCAACATGTACATTTTCGTGACATTTTATGCAGGTTTTTTTAATGTGCATTTTTGTCACGTTTTGTGCACGTTTCCAGAAAACATCACAAAATTTGCATTTTTGTGACATTTTATGCACGTTTTTTGATTGTGCATTTTCATGATGTTTTATGCATGTTTCCAAAAAATGTCACAAAATGTGCATTGTCGTGGAGTTTTATGCACGTTACAAAAAAATGTCGCAGCATATACATTTTTTGTGACATTTGATGCAAGTTTTTTGAACGTGCATTTTCGTGATGTTTTATGCATGTTTCCAAAAAACATCACAAAATGTGCATTTTTGTAGCATTTTATGCACGTTTCCAAAAAACATCATCGAATGTGCATTTTGTGACGTTTTATGCACGTTTTTTGAATGTACATTTTTTTGACGTTTTATGCACGTTTCTAAAAAAGTCCCAGAATGTGCATTTTCGTGATGTTTTATGGACGTTTTCAAAAAACATCACAGAATGTGCATTTTTGTAACGTTTTACGCTCGTTTCCAAAAAACATCATAAAATATGCATTTTTGTGACGTTTTATGCACGTTTTTTGAATGTGCATTTTAGTGATGCTTTATGGACGTTTCCAAAAAAATGTTGCAGAATGTGACTTTTCATGACATTTTATGCACCTTTTTTGAATGTGTATTTTTGTGACGTTTTATGCACGTTTCCAAAAAGTGTCACAGAATGTGCATTTTTGTTACTTTTTATGCACGTTTCCAAAAAAGTGACAGAATGTGCATTTTTTCGACGTTTTATGCATGTTTGCAAAAACGTCACAGAATGACCATTTTCGTGACATTTTATGCATGTTTTTTTAATGTATATTTTCAATAGGTTTTACGCATGTTTCCAAAAAAAGTCACAGAATGTGCATTTTCGTGACGTTTTATGCACGTTTCCAAAAAACGTCGCAGAACGTGCATTTTTGTGACAGTTTAGGCACATTTTTTGATTGTGTATTTTCTTGACATTTTATGCACTTTTCCAAAAAAAGTCGCAGAATGTGCATTTTAGTGACGTTTCATGCACATTTTTTGAATGTGCATTTTCATGACGTTTTATGCACGTTTCCAAAAAAAATCACAGAATGTGCATTTTTGTGACGTTTTACACCCGTTTCGAAAAAAACACTGAATGCACATTTTCGTGACGTTTTATGCACGTTTTTTGAATGTGCATTTTTGTGGTGTTTTATGCTCGTTTCCAAAAAAACGTCACAGAATGTGACTTTTCGTGACATTTTATGCACGTTTTTTGAATGTGCATTTTTGTGACGTTTTACGATTGTTTGCAAAAAATGTCGCAGAATGTGCATTTTTGTGACTTTTTTTGCACGTATACAAAAAACGTCACAGGATGTGCATTTTTTGATGTTTATGCACATTTTAAAAAAATGTCACAGAATGTGCATTTTCATGACATTTTATGCATGTTTTTTGAATGTGCATTTTCATAACGTTTTATGCACGTTTCCAAAAAAAGTCAAAGAATGTGCATTTTCGTGACGTTTTATGCATGTTTCCAAAAAACGTCGCAAACCCACGATCAACACCATTGGTCGACTCGATCACGGACGTGGGCTCTTGCTACGGCCATGTGCAGTCTTACTCTGTAGTGAGAAAATAGCATAAACAAGTCTCAGTCGGTCACGAATCATCAGTTTCCCATTAAAAACTCGTCGATTATAGCGTTGGACCCATGATTGGCACCGTTGGCCGACCCGGTCAGGGACGTGGGATCTTGCTACAGCCATGTACGGTCATACTCTAAATAGGGAAAATAGAAGAAACAAGCTCCAGTCAGTCACAAATTGTTAGTTTCCCAACAAAAACTCGTCGATTATAGCGTTGCACCCACGATCAGCATCGTTGGTCAACCCGGTCAGGGACGTGGGCTCTTGCTACGGCCATGTGCAGTCTTACTCTGTAGTGAGAAAATAGCATAAACAAGTCCCAGTCAGTCACGAATCGTCAGTTTCCCATAAAAAACTCATAGATTATAGCCTTGGACCCTTGATCGCATCGTTGGTCGACCAGGTCAAGGACGTGGGATCTTGCTACGGCCATGTGCAGCCATACTCTAAAGAGGGAAAATAAAATAAACTAGCCCCAGTCGGTCACAAATTGTTAGTTTCTCATCAAAAAGTCGTCGATTATAGCCTTGCACCCACGATCGGCACCGTCGGTTGACCCAGTCAGGGACGTGGGCTCTTGCTACGGCCATGTGTGATTTTCCTTTGTGGTGAGAAAATAGTAGAAACAAGCCCCAGTCGATCACGAATCGTCAGTTTCCCATCAAAAACTCGTCGATTATAGCCTTGGACCCATGATCGACACCGTTGGTCGACCCGGTCAGGGACGTGGGATCTTGCTACAGCAATATGCGGTCATACTCTAAAGATGGAAAATAGCAGAAATAGGCCCCAGTCGGTCACAAATTATTAGTTTACCATCAAAAGGTCGTCGATTATAGCCTTGCACCTACAATCAGCACCGTCGATCGACCGGGTCAGGGACGTGGGCTCTTGCTACGGCCATGTGCGGTCTTACTCTGTAGTGAGAAAATAACATAAACAAACCCTAGTAGGTCACGAATCGTCAGTTTCCCATCAAAAACTCGTCGATTATAGCCTTGGACCCATGATAGGCACCGTTGGTCGACCCAGTCAGGGACGTTAGATCTTGCTACGGCCATATGCGGTCATACTCTAAAGAGTGAAAATAGCAGAAAGAAGCTCCAGTCGGTCACAAATTGTTAGTTTCCCATCAAAAACTCGTCGATTATATCGTTGCATCCATGATCAGCACCGTCGGCCGACCCGGTCAGGGACGTGGGCTCTTGCTACGACCATGTGTAGTCATACTCTAAAGAGGGAAAATAACATAAACAAACCCCAGTTGGTCACAAATTATTAGTTTCCCATCAAAAACTCGTCGATTATAGCCGTGGACCAACGATCGACACCGTCGGTTGATCCGGTCAGGGACGTGGGCTCTTGCTACGGCCATGTGCGATCTTCCTCTATAGTGAGAAAATAGTAGAAACAAGCCCCAGTCGATCACGAATCGTCAGTTTCCCATCAAAAACTCGTCGATTATAGCCTTGGACCCATGATCG
>JANZLD010218367.1:0-18383 GCA_026413575.1 Erythroxylum carthagenense
TTAATTAAAATATAATATAATAAATTAATTAATTATAATAAAATTTTATTTCTTAGTATTTTTACAAACCAACCACTACCAATGGTAATGATAATCATTCCTTCATCTTAACTAACCATCATAATTATAATGATAATATTCATTCTCATTCCTTACTATATTCATTCCCATTCCTATTACCATTTCCCTGTACGAACCAACCGCACCCTAAGTCTTTTTGAAATTTTGACCATACCAGAAACAAACAGTTTTTAAGAGGACTTCTTAGAAGTTAGTCAACAAATTCTATGGGCTCTATAAAATTACTGAAAGAATAGGCAAGATAGCTTATTGACTAGAACTATCGGAGAGCGCTTGCGTCCATTATGTGTTCCATGTATCCTTACTTAAGAAATGCATTGGAAGTATAGATTACTCTAGCGCAGAATTGCCTCCACTTATTGAAGATAGGAAATTAGTGGTAGAACCAGAAGCTATTGTTGACACACGTTGGATCAAAAGAGGAAGGAGCTTTATTGAGGAAAACTTGGTGAAATGGAAGGATTTACCGCAGGAAGAAGCAGCTTGGGAAAAGACAGAAGAGTTGCGTCAAAGGTTTACTGATCTAAACCTTGAGGACAAGGTTCTTTCAAAAGTGGGAGGCAATGTTGAGCCAAGAAGATCCTTGAGGATTCCTAAACCAAATCTGAGCTTCTTGGAGTAGTGGCAGATGTGTTTGAAGCAATTGAATTCATTATTTAGTAATGTTTTCATTATTCAGTTATATTCCATTATGTGATCATGCTTTCTTAGGAATCAGTCCATAGGTAGAACATTTGTGGACCATTATTTATCCTTGTCATCTTTTATTGGCTATATTTAAGACTCTTTCGGGAATGGTTTTGGGGGAGAATACAAAATTAGCAAAAAAAAGTCATTGGTTGGTTTCTCACTAAGAGCAGAAACATACGTGTTCGTTTAATTTTTTAATTGTTTGTGAGATATAGCTTGGATTGGGACCTTATCAGATATTCTTAAAAGGCGCAGAGAGGAGCTTTCTACTAATGAAAATCATGCTTTCTTTCTACTAATGAAAATCATGCTTTCTATATCAGTAAGAGGTTTGAGTTAGATGCTATCTCGAATGTATTAAAAGAAGTAGAAACTCTAAATGTTAGCCGATTCTGTTACAAGGATACTTATGGAGGTGTGATGATAACATATTGGAATAAAGCTAGAGAGCAAAATATAAATATTTATTAGTTGTAAAAAGTGTAAGAATCTTGACATAATTACAACCAATAAAACCAGTCCAATTTAAGAGGACAAATCTCTAACTTTAAAATCAAATCATGATCAACCTGGACCCTTAACTATTTCTAGTACTATTTTAGTGCTTCAACCAGTGTTCTCTTATACAAAAGGCAAAGATGGACCTTCAATCTATTACTTCAAGTTTGATGAACAACTTGGGGATTCTGCACATCTTCAGATAGCATCAAACAACTTTTCTCCGTATTGATTCCAAGGCCAGACCACTTCAAAAAAGTATTTAAGGGGATTATAAGCATATTCACTGAGGTTATATCAGAAACATAAAATATCATAAGGTCGTCAACAAACATAAGGTGTATGAGTTTAAGCTCTTGTCATTTATGGTAATATTGGAAATTACCATTTGAAGTAGTTAAGGCTCTGATGAGTCTAGACAAACCTTCCATAACCACAACAAAAATATAAGGGGATAACGGATCCGTTTGCCTCAATCCTTTAGCACTTTTGAACGTCTTGGAGGGAATTACATTAACCAACACATTTAAATTAGAAGTCTGAATATATTCCATAATCCAATTTATAAATACCACAAGCATTTCTAAGATTTCTAGCATAGATCTCACAAAAGTCCAATTAACCGTATCATAAGTTTTGTAGAAGTCAATCTTCAACGTACATCCCTTAGTTTGCCTACCAGAATAATTTTTAACTAATTATTGTAATAGAAGGATGTTGTCTCCTATGTTCCTGCCAGGAACAAATGCTCCTTGGGTGATTTCTATTTTTTTTGCAAGTACCCCTTTCAATCTATCTGCTAATAGTTTTGTAATTACCTTGTATATTAAGTTGCAACATTAGATATGACGAAACTCTCCTAGATTCAGAAGATGTTTCTTCTTCAGTACTAAGAATATAAAGGTGCTATTTAATTCCTGCAACATTACCACATTCTTGAAGAATTCCAATACTGCTTCAATAACTAATTAGCCTGTGATATTCCAAGTCTGTGAAAAAAACTAGCTGTGAACCCATCCGACCCTGAGGCTTTGGAAGGGTGCAATTTGAATATTGTGGCTTTTATGTCATTCCTAAAGAAAGGAGAGATTAAGACATCCTTCCAATCCTCTTTTATGGCCCCCTCCAGCATTCTCTTCATATTGGCAGAAGGTAGTTCCACCACTTTAGGACCCGTCAATTTTGAAAAATATGATCTAGCCACTTCCATCAACGTCTCTTGATTAGTTTACATGATTCCATTACTGTCCTGCAAGTTCACAACTCTATTATAATTACATCTGGCCAAAATAGAAGCATGGAAGAACCTTGGTGTTTTCATCTCCTTCCTTAAGCCAATTCAATCTCACTTTCTACCTTTGAATGGAGTTCTGTACTTCCAAGGCCTGTACATACTCTCTAAGTAGTGTCTATTCTTTTACTCTACCATTAACATCATCCGGATTAGCATAGCGCACTTCTTATGCTTGCAAAACTTGCAGCTTCATTGTCGACACTTTTTGATTTTTAGTACTAACAAAAATCTTAACTGCATTTCCCACCCTTTTCAGTTTTTGCATCAACTAAAATGCCTTATACTCATAGATCTCTTGCTACCAACGTCTGTTTATGAGTTTATGGAATCCCTCCATTTGAATAGCTCAATTAAGGAAACAAAATGAAGGTCCCCTTCTTTTTACCTTAACACTACATTAGATTAGTTGATAATACCGAGTTGAGGTCAGATTTTCTCCATAGTGAACAACCAATTGCGAGAACTTATCCAGCCATTATGAATTTACCAAGCAACCATCCAGTTTTTTCTGAACCAACATAGTCCCTTGTTAGTTATTAGACCATGTAAGCAAATGTCTAGTAGAGTGTAAATCTGTCAACTCCATAGCTCTTAACAGATTAGTGAGTTCCTTCGTGTCTACTAGCGTGTATATTTTTCTACCTACAGCCTCCTTAGAATTTAAAATATAGTGAAAGTCACGCACCACCATCCAAGGGGTATTGACAGTGTTATGTATTCTTTGTAAATAGTTCCACAAGTTGTTACGTTAGAAAGAAAAGTTGGTCGCATACACTAGAGACAAAACAAATTTTGTACATTGACCTTTGATCTTGCAAGAACATGAATAATTTGATAGCTCTCCTCTTTAACTAGCACCTCCATCATATCATAATTATACAAGCATATGCTATGCCCATTAAAATGCGACCTATGGTTGGATAAACTCCTCTAATGATTCCCTAAAATATTCTGAATATTTAGTAGATTTAAGTCTTTTATTTGATTTTTTTCGTAAACCAATCAACACTGGTTTCTTTTCCTTGATGAGTTCTTTAAGTACTGATTATTTTGAGGGATCATTCAGCCCCCTCGTATTCCATATTAAGAGAGACATTCCGAGGATATCACCCCTTTGTTTTTCTTCCTGCCTTTTTTCCTCACCGCATTTCTCTTAACTACTAAAACTATGGTTTGAATAAGTTCAAACTCTTCTAACTTAAAAGGTACTTTCTTACCTATATTAGCGTTTTGATCGAGTACTATAGTCTCCGTTTCCTCCTTATCTTTAGTATCCCTTCTCTCAGGATCATCCGCGAAACCTTTCTCTGGACCTTAGCACTCGTAGGCAGTTAGTGCTCTCCACTCCTTGCTAGATGACTGTAGCCGGGTCTTTCCAGATGAATGATTCTCCATCCCTGGGTTGTTAAACGTATTTGTTTGACGTATAACCTCCCCAATTTGTTCCGCTACTCTACTAGCCTCTATATTGCCACTCTGAGTTTCTACTTCTTTTGTTCTCAGCTTTGTTTTGTTATGTTTTATTAATTTTGATACCCCGTGTGAAAGACTTTTTCAATCGGTTGCCACTTTTTATTAACGATTTGTTTCCAGGGATAAAACACCGAAATTCTCTTCTGAGCCATCACTCCATTGGCATCCAAACTTAGCACTGTCAAATTATTTAGTAACTAAGCCTCCTTCAAAATCTTAATACACACTTTGGCATAGCCAACTCTTTCCATATTAGTATTTGTAGTATCCATGGTTATCGGTTTGCCTAAGGAGCTAACCACGTAACCTAACTCCTTAGGTGTCCATAACTCCATTGGCAAGTTGTGCAGGTGTACCCACATCAGAAAGGTCTCAATCCCCTCTTTGTCCATTTCCAATCCTAGTCTTCATCATTGCAGAACTACAAGCTGATCACTTATATGCTAGGGTTTATATTCTGTGATCTCCGATAGATTACAATCTCTTTCAAACTTTAAAAGGAACATCCTATCTTCCCTAATTAGTACCCTTTCCAAACCCTTATGACTCCATCTGGCTTTAGCCCAAGCATTCACCACTGGGAATGTCGATCTCTTGTTCCAAAAGAAGCCAATGAGGGTCGAAGACCACGCATTCACCCCTACTTCAAGAAGTTCCTTTTAAGGGCAGATAATACCATCCCTCATCACATCAGGGAAGTGTTTCAAGGTTACCTTGTTTGAAGCGTGAACCAATTTTTTTCTTCCAGGCTCTATTGGGTGTCACTTCATTCTCAATCACTGGCTTGCTCCTTACGACTTCCTATGTTTTGGATTAATCTATTTTTGAAGGTTTCTACAAAAATTCTTGCGTCTAACGCTAAAAAATCTTCCTTTAAGCCAAAAGATTCACCTACTTCCATCCTGGTTACTCTCGGCCCTGACTAGGCTTAGCCAGCGGGAGGAAACTCTCGATGATCGTAGGTTGGCCAAAGAAGCTGGAACAAAACAAAGGTTGGTGGGAAGAGAAACTAGCCCAAAAAGGTTATTTTTATGGGAGGGTAAAAAGGTAAAATGGCTAGTGAAAAGGGAGAGTAAAAAGGGCTAGTGATGGAGAAAGGTTGTTAAGTGCTTATTTGGATGGGCCTATATCAGTAGACTTTTTTATAAGCTTTTCTAAAAAGCAATTTGACTGTTTGACTATCATTTAAAAATAGTTTTTTGAAAGAGCTTTATACAATAGACTGTTTGACAATATAAAAATAAAAAACATTTTTAATTTTAACTATACTTTATTTTATAATAAAAATTATTTATGCATATACATACTATTTAAAATATATCAAAAAATATGCAGAGCACAATATATTAATTATTATATAATTTTAAACTATATAAAACATAAATAAAAATATATCTAACTAAATCTTTTATATGGATTATAACATAAGTAAAACTAATATTAAAAATAAATACTAAAACATATTTAAAAAGTCAAATAATATTATATAAATATCAAAATAAACGTGAAGATGTGCTTGTAGGCATTGTAGAAATTATGTGTAAAACATAAGGGCAAAGGGGACTAAAAAAGAGGCTTATTAATTGATCTAAAAAATCTACCTAAAAAATACTTTTTTAAGAAGCTCCAAATTTGAGTTTCTTAAAAAGCTGTATTTTAGTTGCCAAAAAAAGCTATATCTACGAAAAAAATACTTTTTTATTTTACAGCCAAACACTCATTTTTAAAAAAAGCTTTTATGGTGAAAAAAAAGTGTTTATTCACCCTCTAAAAGCTCAACTAAACAGGCACTAAGTTAACAAGCTTTTAGCTATCATCATCGTTGGGGTCTTACAAGAACAATTAGTGTAGCAGCTTATAGTTTGCACATTATTTTTGTCAACTTTTTATATAAAGCATTTACTAGATAGAATGTTGAATCCTTATATAGGATTTTGGATCCTACATAAGTCCTCAGTTTTTCCATTGTATATGATGGGGTTTTTGGTTTATCAAGCTTCACTTTAGAATCCAAACTAGGTATGTATCCATCTTTCTAATTATGCAGCTAAAGCCCCTTGCTTCATATTTATGGTCTTCTTGTGCTCCTAATGTCAATTACTTTCCATTTCTTGGAGCTTAACATCGATGATATATTTACTACATTTCTTCAACTCAACATATGCCTTTTGCTTGTTGATGTTACTGGACATTATCACAGAATCAAATGATTTTACATGTAATATAACGAGGTATAATGTGATCAACATGGATTTTATCATCTATTACGTGGTGTGGTTGGTTACTTGGTTTGATTGTCATTTTGTTCTCTTTTTATTTAGTTACCAAAAAAAATTAAACACATGGCATAAAGTTAATAAATTCTAATGTGATGTGTTCAGATTTTATTAATTTTATGTGTTCGTTATGATATGTTTAGAAACTCAATTATATATTGTAATTATACTCGTGATGAGTAATTGTTAATGTACTATCTAATTAATTCATTTATATCTACATTATTAAATTCCTGTAATATATGTTAGTTTATGCCCTATAGTCAATCGCTTTGGTTGTAGTTTATTGACAAAATTATTAATAAAAGCATTCTTTCTCTTTATATATTAAATACATTTAATATTTTAATATTAAAAATAAAATCCTTGGAATAATTAATGTGTAATTGAAATTATGACGAGATCATAATTGTAAAATTCAATTTACATTTATATATTATTCCTAAATGTTCCTATTTGTAGTTTCATCGAGACGGGATATTGTTGAAATGATAAAACTAGCACATATTATGTTTCTTTCTTATGAAGAAAGTAATTAATCTTAAGTATGGAGATACTTAAACTAATATGTGGGTAATTATTAGAGAATAAATCATTGAACTTACCCAATTATAAAAATCTCAAATGGAATACTACTTATATGTGTATGGATTCTCATAATGATAGTTGTATAATTGATCTTTAGACTTGAGATTACTAAGGTATCTTGTGTGGGAATTACTGTATTTTGATGGTACTTATGAACCATCCTAGGATAATTCAATCGGTAATAATTGGATGCGATATTAATCATATGGAGATAGTTGAGTAAGTCAATAAAGGATTCGTCACTCTAAAGTAATTAGAGAGAATGTTCTACTGTTTTTGATTAGTAGCGATTTATGGAATTATCTGGCCAGAGTGAATTGACATTTGAAAAGACGTATTCAAATTTCAATTACAAATCAATTACTAATTAGCAAGAACGAAAATGATTGGACTAAAAGAGTAGTACTTTATTCAATTGGAAAATTAGATGATGAAATGATTAAATTATACATCATAACCATGTATAGAAAAGTTAAGTCAAACCACTTTGATATTTATGATATTTGGGTGGTCTTGATATGTTGCTAGATTTTAATCTTGATATATTATTATAAATTGTTTAATTGGAGAATTAAAGATAAATTAAAAAAGATTTTAATTTATCTAATTCTAATTATGAATTATAATTATAATTATAATTTATAATTTATAATCATTGTCAATATATTAAGAATCCAATGGGTCACACATCAAAGAGCAATTTGTGAAAGAAAAATCAATTTAATTAAGTTAGACTTAATTATAAAGTTTGAATAACTTTAGGGATCAAATATAAGATATTTAATTTATTAAAATTAAGTTAATTATAATTAGAGTATGAATTTAATTATAATTAAGAAATTTAATTTTAATAAAAATACAAAACCACCCTAATGATTTTTCTATTAATAGGAAGAAAAGATAAAGGAGATAGCACTCTTACAGTCTTCCTCTCAAAGTGTTGAAAAGTTGTTTTGTGAATGCTATCAAAGACTGGACAAGTGAACAATTTGTAGATGACAAATTGGGAAAAGTTTCAAAGAATTTTCAACGGGAACACAAACAAGATATGATTTCTTATAATTCGTATTTTGTTTTACTTAAGTTAATCAATTATTAGAATCTGCTCGAAATCTATAAAAAGATTTTATTTTCTACTGTGCTCGTGATTTGATCACCGTCGGATTCCAACAATATACACTTTAAAAAATTGTACCACTTAAATTTGAAAGACTATATTATCAAAGGAAATGCTGAAGTTCTTACAATATCTATATTTCTTATATTCATCTTACGTTCCATTATTAGTTGTGTTGCCCAGCAATGGAATAGCATGGAAAATAAAATGAAGTAAAAAAAAATTGAGGACTGGTAACACAATATAAGTCAATTGTAAACTACCAAAAAAAAAAACGTGTTTTGACCATAAAATGTCCCAAAGATATCGGGACTGGTGGAACTTCCAACATATGTAATGTCCCCAACTCTTGATTACATTTGCATGCACTCGAAAAGAAACAACATCCCCCGCCAAATTCGCTCTCTCTCTTCAAATCTTTAATCCTTTCTGTTTTACCCAGTCTTTCACATCCAGTAAATCCGCTCATATCAGACCAGTTCAGCCTCAACAAAATGTTCTATCTATTTCAGTTTCAACAACAACAATAATCATCCCTCTCTCTCACTCTCTCTCTCATCTTTCACATTATTCTTCTTTATCAATTGTTTCTTATACAACAACAAAACGTTTTCAACGAACTTTGATGCTACAAACATGACCCTAAAGGGTGGCACCCGCCAAGCTTGTGCTGCATGCAAGCACCAAAGAAGAAGGTGCACATCCGAGTGTGTTTTGGCACCTTATTTCCCAGCTGATCAAACTGAGATGTTCAGAAACGCTCATAAGCTATTTGGTGTAAGCAATATTGTTAAGATACTTAGAAATGTGGACAATTCTCAGAAAGCTGAGGCAATGACTTCCATTATTTGCCAAGCAAATATTCGTGATAGGTACCCTGTTCATGGATGCTTAGGCATGATCAATCATCTGAGGTACCAGATTTGGCAGGCTGAAGAACAGCTTCGTGCAGTTCTTGCTCAACTTGAAATGTACAGGCAACTCCACCAACAGCAACATATTTCTTCCATTGCTGACGAAGTTCCATCGCAACTAGAACTAGGCATGGCTCCTCCTAGAAATGTCCTTCAACTCTTTAGCCACAATTCTCATCCTTTGAACGCATTGACTGTGACACGACAGCAATCCTATTCTAATAGCAGCTACGTAGGTTTCAGTTCTAGTTGCTTAGATTCCAAGGAAAATGCAGGGAATTCTTTGTCGGTTCGGCACCCATATGCTATTAACAGGGATCCCAATTTAATGGCAGTTCATCACTCTCATTTGGTACCTTCACAGACACAAGCTATCCAACAAGAAGTTGTTCAAGATTATGACGAGTTACACCCATTCTTCGACACAATTGACGACAGGCAATCCTACATCGATTCCAAAGAAGCCTATGACTCGAGGTACGCATAGAATTGGTATCTTTACAATGTTTCTATACTGTCAAGGATATGGTGTAACATTAATATTTAATTACACTGCAGCTCTGCAGAATCACTGAGGGACACAACACAATCGTTGGAGCACGTTGCAGAGAACGAATTGAAAAGTGCTGCTGCATGCTTCAGTCTTACCAGTGTCAATTGATTGGTCAGTAAAACAAGAAATGGAGAGAAAATGCCGTTTCTTCCATCCCAGGATAGAGAAATCGAATCAGAAGAACTATGACGAATCATGAGTGAGCTAGAGAGAAGTACATAAAGATTTCAGGTCTTATTTTAAAATTCGTATCACAGAGAACAGTATTCCACAATTTTGAAGTCACATTCCCCATTTTCTTCCTCAGGGAAATGTGATGTAATGTAGATATTTGCTTAGTTTCCTCCTGTAATCAATAACTGTTGACTTAGTTTCCTCCTGTAATCAATAACTGTAGACTTTTTTTTTTTTTGGGTGCTATTTTCATGAAATGGTATAATGTCAAGAAAGTGCAGACATCATAAGATGGGTGTATACAAGTGGATTTTAGTGAGAGCCAATTATGCTCGCAGGACCAGCAGCGTAGGGGAGTTCAAAGTCTGGTTCTCTATCTATATCCTATTAAGGAAGTGTTCTTAGCTCTAACCGGAGTCTAAAGTATCGAAGTTCCCTGATGTGTCATTCGTCAAAAACATATCAGATGGATCCGTAGTAGATACCACAGTAAATGGATATCCTTTCAGGATGAAACCTTGTTTTCCTGGATGGTAAGCGGTTCAAGAAGAATATAATGCAAAAGGAAAAGAAACGATTGAGAGTTGGCTCATTTGGTATGGATGCTGTTGTGGAGTTGGAATATGGCCACAAAGAATGGAAGGAAACAAATTGCATCTCTGACACGATCACTCCACGTCAAGAAAGTGATAGAATGGAAAGAAGAAAATTTTGCAGAACCTGGGAAATAAACAAATTGCAGGTACCGAATATCACTATGATAAATCCATTATTGGCATAAACAAAAATACAAAAGACTGCATGACGGCCAAAATTTCTGGAAAGTATCATGTACAATAAGGGAGGGGTTCAGGCCGCATCATCGGCCACGACAGAACCATTCTTAAATTATGGGTTTACTCTCGACCAATGTGATCAACAGAAGCGATAAATATCAAAGTTCATCTTCACCTATTATTGACATTTGATTAGTGGAACTTAGATAACCCTGGTGTTGTAGGAGCCGCAGAATGGGCATTTGTGGTAAAGCCAATGGAAAGGAGCAGCCCCTTTCTTCTCGCAATCATTACATAGAATGGCCTGCAATTCCTTAAAAAAAATATAAGCTAAACGAAAACTTAAAGCTCCGCTGCGTGCTAAAACTAAATATGAGATCAACCTGAGTTTTCTCTAAATATTCATCTGGAATTTTCTCTTCAGCCAATAATGCGTCTAACATCTTGAAGTACACCTGAAACACACATTTAGGAAACTAAGAACTAAATTAATGATTCTGATTTGCAGAGAATGGAGATTCAACAGCCTTGTAAAGTACATACAAGAGCATAGAAACCATTATCAATGGAATAAACAGAAATTCTAGGTATTGGGCAGTGGATGAATGCCTAGCCATCAGCTTGTCTTGAGAATTGTATTCCGTCTCATAAAAGGACGAGGTTTTTATATGTCTCTTTGGTGCTGAGCACTTGTATTTCATAAACAAATGACTGCATTGGACAACTAACCTGCATGTCTCCAAGCGACTTGTTACAGATTGGGCAAGTATAGTTTGTGTACGTGTAATCCTAGCAGCAGCAGTGAAAGCAACAGTAAATTTGTGAAACATACAAAAATTTAAAGAAGAAAGATGGAGATTCATCAGACCCAGGCACCTGAAAACATGTTGAGTGCATAAAATGACCGCAAGGGAGAGCCTTTACTGGATTGCTGGATGTAAATATGTACTCATGGCAGATTGGGCAGTTGTCCTCCAGACATTTTTCTCTACATACATGTAGTGAAAGGGACCTTGACATGCAGGCATTGCAATTCATGCAATGGAGGTAATCGATTCCCAATCCCTTTCCCACCCGGCAAAGATTACAGAAAGGGCAGTGATAAATTTCCCTGTTGAAATAGGCTGATGTTATGATGTTGAAGTGCAGAAAATTGGGAATAAACAGGTATGAAATTGAGTCCTAAAAATTGCAACTTTTATAAAGTAACTAATTGCAATAAGCTAACAATTTATCAGAAGTGATTAAAGTAAAAAGTGGAAGTGATTTTGATTGCAATTTGATATGGATAGATATTAAAGGCGCCACCTAGCATCATCAAACAATTTGCAGATCCTGCAATAGTATCTTGCCATTGATAACTTATTACAGGAAGCAGTTAAGCATGTCTGTCCAATTGGCTGAATAACCAAGCATCTCATGCACATCATCCTTCTGACAACTCTCCTGAACAAGTAGTAGAAGCAAAAGAAACAGAAAATGAAGGGATTTGGGTTAGGTAGTCAGTAGAAAAATACTATAAATCTACAAACTACGCGGATGAAAACTTATTAAAAAATTCACACCTATCTACTGAATGATCAGCTATCTCATCATGGCAACGTATGCATGTATAAAGTTGGGTGCAACATTCCATGACAAGTTTGCAGTTCCTTTTGTAATGTTTGCAACCCAATGTCAGCTTTAGAGGGTCTCTATACGATGGACATTGACCTGAAATTTCTCCGGCGTTACTTGAGATGTATAGTTCTTCTTGAGATATACGTTGACAAACAATCCAACGGCTGAAAAAGTGTGCAAGCTACTGTTATTCCAGTGATAAACAGTACATACAAAAATGGTTAATGATGCATTTAAAACATGGTGACAGGTGTTAGTTCAAGAGAAAAAATGTTTCCTATAGTTCAAAATATAGAAGATCTCAAATCTTTATGGTTCGAACTAACGACATCTTCTGGTACGAACTTACAAGGTAATAACCAGTAAAACAAATATTGTCCACGAATTTGATGACAGTAAACTATCTTGATTGCAGTCCAACAAAAATCATGCTATTCTGTTATCTCCAGTAGAAGTATTAAGAACACAAATTTTGGAGACCAACCTCATCAGTAAGTTCTGCATTAGACGTGATTTTTTCTGACAATCAAGGGAATGGTCACGTGATACTCTCCTTATTGCAGCCTCGAGATTTTCTTGACTTAATGTCAAAAGGTGTTCATGCTGCCTGAACTTTGAAGTTGGTAATAGAGATGGCTGACCTGGTTTATTTATTTTATCTCTGACATCAGGCATCCTATTGCAATTCTTGTCAGAACCTTCCAATGGAAGTTTTCGATGTTCCAAAAATTCACTATTAATTTGATCTTCATGACAAACATCTTTCTTTTCGTCTGAATTGTTTTTTGTTAACATCTCTAGGTTTGTACTGAAGCAATCTTGCTGTGTAGCAATGATGCCTTCTTCACAATCTACATCTTCTTTGTCTAGGTCTTTAGAAAGATATTTTGAGACAATCTCAAGTGGGTCTGCTCTACAAGAAGGACTCAACTCCTCCACAATACGAGGAATATCATAACCTTCCCACCATTCCCTTAGCCATTCATCAAACATGGTATTCTTTGTGATCTTACGCAAGATGGACATCATGGCTTGCCGCTCTCCTGGTGTTAAAAAGCCAACTAGCCAAGGTATCATATCTTGCAAAGTTTCTGCTCTAGCTCTTCCTAGCATGTGGCCTATAATCTTTTCTTGCTCCTGCATAGAGAAGTATTGTCTACAGCCGGTCCAGATTTCAATTTCTTCACGATTGATGTGATCAAAGAGCAACTTGTGTATCGCTATGAATTTTCTATGGAGTTTTACACACAACTGACTGTGCATCATAATTCTCTGGTCCTGCATATTTGAATTGGCACCCAAAACAGGAATTTGAAGTTCAGACAAGTCATTCAAAATAAAAGAAATTTTACTCAGGAGTTTAACTTCAAGTTTGTGGTCAAGGGTGTAGGACAAGCTAAGGTTTCGGACTTCTTCTTTAGCTTCCAGAACTGGAAATACAATTTCATCCTCCATATCACTGTGGAACTGATACCGAGATCGCAGGAGATTGAAATTCTTCTGGAACTCCATGAGCAGGCCACTGTTTTCAGCCAATTGTGTTGAACTAAGAACAAGGTCATTCAGATCTTTCTTGAGAGCCTTGTGGAAGAAAAAAATGATATCTATGGCCAGTGGTTCATTACTGGAAGAAGTTTCTGAAATTTCTTCACTAAATAATTTGGAAGTTGGCAGGGACGAGTTTATCGAGTTAGGGAAAAACAAATGGAGATTTATTTCACTAGTGTATGATGTGTCATACGTCTTAGTTTTGTGGGAACCAGAAGATGAAGAAGCAGAGAGTAACTTCTTTCCATTGTTAGCAGAGAAGAGTTTGGCTCTAGTAATGGTGGGTTTTTCACATGGTTGCCTGTTCAAGGGAGAGCATCCATTAGTTAGATTGATATGCTCAGACAGAAAGGAAAATCGACTCTGAAACATATTCTGGAAGTAGCTGCTAAAATCTTGAGCAGATATTTTCCCTGAATAACCCATGCGATACCACTCACGTAAGAGAGATAGAAAACTGTTGACTGAAAAATCTGCCTGGCTTATGATTTGAAGAATAGACCTGGATTCATTCTCAGAGAGATTGGCTGCAAACCAAGTTGTTGCGCATTTTAACAGTCCCATTGGCATCATATGAAGGCTCATATAAACAATCTGCTGCTGCATTTCATGGCTGCAGTATTTGCTTATAAGGGGAAAAACCTGAAAAAAAGTGAAAGCTGATTACTAATTATAGACCGGCACCTTATTCAAGATTTTGGAAACTTGCATCCGGCCTAAGGTGAAAGTTAAAAGGTAAAAAGGAAAGTACCTCTGTTTCTTGAAAATGAAACTGTTCAGTAATTTCAATTGCAAAATACTGCAGTTCCTGGCAAAAGTTCTCAACAAAGCTGGAAAAAGGCGTACCATCTTGACCATCATGATGAAACAAAAGGTGTAAACTCTCTATACGTTTTTCAATGGATTGCACTTTGAATGAGGGTTTAACATGGTCTTTTGCAAATTCAATTACCACAGGATAGAAAAACGTCCTCAATGCATTCCTGTTAGCAGAAAACAACCTGTCAGAAATATAGAAAATGCACAGAAAAATAACAGTAACAAGGATCAAGAAAGGGATAGCAGTGACACAGGAAAAGTAAAAGTGGATTTTATTAGAAATTTTGTTAATAAAGGACATGCTTCAGCAGCCATTAAATACCTGTAAAAGATAATGACATCAGCATGAAATTTTACCCTCGCAATTATTGAATTCATGTTCACAGAACTGGTCAAGTATCTAGATTGGTACATCACCTCCATGATTTCTTTCAAATCTTTCAAGATTGTGCAGTGCCAAAGGTGAAGATATCTAACCAAATTGCTTTGAGCATTCCTTTCAGTGCTGGGCGTCTTCTTCCAATTCCAGATTTCATTGTGAGGCCACATAAAGAGGACCAGTTTCACTTCTTTTTGCAATTGCAAAGATCCATTAGGTTCTTGCTCTTTAATCTTGGTAAAACACTCAAAATTTGATTGATCATCTCTATAAAGCCAAGAAAGGACCACCTTCAAAAGAAAAGTTTGAAATGCTCAACAACCATGAAATTTATTAGAATTAAAAAAGGAGTTCAACCCACTACCTCTTGCAGTGACTTATCTTCAGGCACAATTTCTCGTATGCAATGTTTGACTTCCACTTGTTTTTCATGAGACAGGGTTCTCATCATCCATGGCAAAAGATCCTTTATCAATATTATAGGAACACTGCTAAAAAACTGCCACACAAGAGAAGCTTGCTCCTTGGGAGAGAAATGCTGCATAAGTAATCGAAAAACCTGCATCCAGTGCATTGATAACGTAATTATGTAGAAAAATTCCAATATTCAACTAAAGTATCTTTTCTTGAAACAATTAAGAAGCATTTAAGTAATTGGAAAGGGAGCCCCTTTCTTTTGGTCATGACATTTACAATCTCTGTTATCAACTTCCATCTTTCATCCTAGTTATGAACCTTGGCTAAGTACCTAATGATATCATTTGCAAAGGTGTGTACCAGATGGATTCATGGAAACTTGAAGGCTACTGTAAGTCCATATCAGATATCACTTCATGAATGAAGTTGACCAGAATCAGCAAATAAAATAATCATTCAGAGAAAAGCTTATTGTTTTAGCTAACACATTGAAAGAAATTGAGAAGTTTTTTTAACTACTTTATCTTATGAGCATCAATAGGCAATTGATAAGTGCCTTCCTTCTGGCTGTGGTGAGTTTTGGCAGTCTCTCTCAGACTTTATTAAAGAAGGTAAGTATCTTTTACCGGCTCTTATTCAAGTCTCTGTCTACATGCAGGGAGTAGCATCGGAATCTTTTAAGTATCTTCACTAAGTTTTCTTTTCACAACATAATATAAAATTGTTGTTCGACTAAAAGAACCTTATGGGTAATTATCCATTAGTTTTCACAGCTTGATGAAAAATTTTCCATATGACAAAACGTCGATGTCCCAGCTTGATGAAAATTTTTCTGTATGATAAAATGTCATGTCCTATGAACAATTTTAGAATTGAGAATCCAGAACATTTCATAGAGGAATATTTAAACAGAGATTGCATAGGAAGAGGAAAGCAGTAGTTTTTTATATAAGTTATTCACAAAAGAAAGAAAACACTACCTGCTCCTCTTCTTTCAGCATATGATGGAAAATGGAATACTGCATGGTGCTGATACACAATACGAGATCTTGAAATGGTTTGACACCATTTTCCTTTCCATCCATCAATACATCCAAGCAACGGGAAACAGCCTCAATAGCGTCATCTATGCTTCTATGTTCTAACATAAAAGTACACACGACATTTTCAGTATAAGCATTCAATTCTGAGAAGATGACCTGCAACAAGAAAACGCCTTCAGTCATCTAATCATATAATTTAACAGAAACCGAAAACTGAAGAGTAAAGCAATAGAGATAAACTATGGAACTCAATAAATTGAAATCTGATTCCCAAAAGTTACATCGTGAACCAAAATAACAAACTCCACACTACTCAGATGCCTGAATATAGAACTTATACATGTTTCTTCATTCAAAATAAGTTCCAAAGGTAGATACCCACTACCTTAGTACCTATAACTTTGTAGTTAGCACTACTCAGACTTGTCAATTAAGAGGCTATTCTTAATTGATTGCATAAATAAAACTTGTTACTTAGTAAGTAGTAAAAATAATCTGTGTACAAGTAATCTGGCTTAGTTAAAGTTAACTTTAACCAATATGTATCAAGTCAACGCCTTTATATCGATAAGAATTAGCTAACATATATACTATCAGTATCAAAACAAGAGACAAACAATTAGGAATAACCACAAACACAATAATTAGGAATAACCACAAACACATATTAAATGCATCGTTTCGTAAACAACAAATGATGGTACAAAGCAAAAAGCAGATCAAGAGCTTCACCGACCTCATCTTCCGCGGCGGAGTGATACTTGTGAGCAAGATTGATGAAATCGAACCTCCGGCGAAGCTCAACTACAAGCTCGCGGGAGGAGGATCCACTCTCCGAGATGGTAACCGCCAGCTGGAGGAAGTCTTCGAGCTCCACTCGAAGTGCTTGGTGGAAAAGAACGAGCAAGAGCACGGGAGCATCCTGGAGCGGGACGTTGGAGAAAGGAGAGGCATCATTAGCCGAAAAGTCGCCTCCGCCGCCGCCGTCGTCCATGCAAGGGAGGAGGGAGCAACATGAACGGCGAGAGACTAGAGGAGAGAAGAAGGCTTGGCATTGGTGGTGGAGCGACGGATATAACGGTATCTGTTATCGTAAGATATGTGTTTGTTTGAGAGTGCCTGCCTCGTCTATGAAGCTCCAGAAATAATTTAAAATTCGAAGTTCTTCTAATCAATTTTTTACAGAGCTTGAGGAGGACGTCGTACCAAACGGCCAACGGTTTCTGTGCCTTTATTTTTTCCACGTTGACAATTCAGCCCCACGCGCCTGTGCATGTTTTCATAAGATCAATCAAAACCTAAGATAAATAAAGTAAGATAAAATCATTAACCAGTTCTTATATATTTTATTAAATTTTATCTGTATATCTATGTAAGGTTCACATAAATATACGAATAAAATTAAGTGAAACAAGATTATAACATCTTAATAGAAACATGATACTCTAACCTTTTAAGACATACCTCTTGTTTTAGTTTAAGATAAATAAAATAAGTAAATCAATTATTGTTTTCTTTAGACACAGCTCTTACTTCGGTTTATCATGTTCAGAAGGCTCAAATTATAAAAAAGTCTTTGAAACGATTTAGATAAAACTTTTTAAAAAAATTGCAAACGCTAAAGAGTCAATAGAACTAAAAGATAATCCAATTTCAATTTCATCTCATACTAAGGCTAAAGAAAAACTTTATTTCATGAAAAGAAAATAAACTTGAAAGAGAACCCATATTTATGGTCAGACCTGAACTTAGATAAGGGCAGAAAGGATACTTACCTAAGGCTTACTCTCGTAAAAATTAAAATAAGGTTCAGTCTTGATCTTCGTGAAAGACAAAATAAGATAAAACAAGATTTACTCAAGAGTAAAACTAGACAAAATAGGGTGCAATTCATTTTTGACTCTTGTAAAGAATAAAATGAGACAAATTCTCTTAGTTTTTTTCTTTAAATATTTTTTCTTTTGACTTTTTTAGTTGTTCTCTAAATCTTAATGTTAAGAATTAATGCAACTCATTAGAATCTTCAATTGTATCATAACGAGTGGTTTAACGGACCTTCTCGGGTGATTTTGGCTCCCAGCCCCGACTGTAACATCCCACCCCCTCCTGGAAGGGTAAAATAG
>JANZLD010220151.1:0-18353 GCA_026413575.1 Erythroxylum carthagenense
AAGAAGCCGTTTCAGTACTGAAAAGTATGGAACCAGCTAAAAGCATCAACATAACCATGAGCTTCTCGGATGTAGAAATCGAGAGAGATTCGTGGAATGCTGATATATACTCGGCACTCAAGATACTTATAAAGAGAAGATGGGCACTCAAAAGGTTATCATCAGTTATGATCATGGCATTGGGAACTGGAATGGGATATTATGGTTTACCATTAGGCCTTGAAAATTTGGCATTTAATCTCTACTTGAGCGTAGTGTTTAATGCCTTATCAGAGCTCCCAGCATCACTTCTCACTTTCTTCATCGTAGGGAAATTAAACAGGAAGAGTTCGTTGCTTGCTCTCACCATTTTAAGCGCCTTTTGCAACATACTCTGTTCAGTTCTGCGTACGGTATCAACATACTTGCAGATAGGACTGGAATTAGTATCTTTCTTCAGTGCGTGCACGGCCGTAAACATCCTAATAATATATACATTAGAGATGTTCCCTACATGTGTAAGGAACTCGGCAGTATCTGTAATGAGGCAAGCACTTATATTAGGAGGAGTAATATCACCAATTTTAGTGGCTGCGGGAGGGAGAGGTGGGTTACTTTCTTATGGGGTTTTTGGTGTCGTCATAGGGATATGTGGATTGTTTGTGTTAAGCTTGCCCGAGACTCGCGGCAGCACACCCTGCGATACGCTGGAGGAAGAAGAGCACAAGGAAACGTGTCGGAGAAACGACAGAGTCGCTAGCGTTTAGTTAGATGTCAGCTCTATTTCGTAATGGCACTGGTGTCTGGTTTTGTTTTGTTAGGTAGCGTAATAAAAAAAAAAGGATCTGTTTTCATGTCAATTAATGAACTTGGATTAGGCAAGTCCATGACAGCAGTTACATGTGAATTTACCATTTCGAAACTTCTCTAGCTTGTTTTCTATAGATGCGCCAAACAATACGTGAGTCATGAATTTATAAAAGCTCCTAGATGGTACCGTACGATATCGTTGTTTTCAAATGAAGAATTCTATTAATAGTGTTGAAAAATTAGACTGAGATCAATCTTGTATCGAAACAAAATAAATATGATTTTTTTATTTTTTGAAACTAAAATCACTTAAAATTTATAAAATAATAAATATATAAATTATAATAAAACATAAATCTTAGTTTGAACTATTACAAAAAGTTTGGACATTGTAATAATTTTGTAATAGTTTAATTGAAATTAAATTACTATTAAACTTTAATGATAATAACAAATAATTTTAATTAAACATCAATTATGTCCAAATAAGATCCAATATTTCATATTGATTCTTATAGATTAAATATCTCATATTTACTAATAAAGTTTTTCAAACTTTACTTTCAATCCTAACTTGATAAGAAGATCTTTTCTTTCTGTAATTTATTATTGATATAAGCTCTATTAAGTTCGCAAATATATTGGTAATGAATATAAATTATATTTATAATTCATATTTAGGATTAAATAAGTTGAACTCCTTCAATTTATATTTGATTCTCTATTTAAACAATTTATATTCACATATCAAGATTGATGTCTAACAACGTATCATGATTACCTAAGTATTTTTGAATGTCAAAATAATTAATTTAATTAATGACATTTGCAAATTATTTTTAAAGCATCATTCTACCTTAGTCAAAGATTTCCTAATGAATATTGATCAATAATAACACAATATTATCCTTATTTAATTTAAGTTGATGAATTTTATGACGATCACTTGATTACCTCCATATAATTCATGCTATATCCAATGACTACTAACCGAGCTATCATTAACTAGAATAAGTCATAAATAGTATCAAAATATAAAAATCCATAAATGAGGATTTTTATACTATTTAATATGATAAATTGTTTTTTGTGTAGGCCCAAGAAAATCCAATAGAGTATAAGTTCATATGTGATCTTGCAAAATGACCTTTGTGAATTATTAAATTGTACCCAATGTATTTTGTTAATGGATACAAATTTCATACAGAATATCATGGTCATAATGAAAATTATGACAACAGTAAATAGTGGGGTTTTCATACAGGGAGAATTGATGTATTACTATAGTAAAATTACTGAGATACTTGAAAATGAGTACCCTACATTGCCAATAAAATGGAATGTGATATTTAAGTGTGAATGATTTGATCCAACTCCTAATATTAGAACAAAAGTACAGAGTTGATATAATGTAGTTGAAATCAACCAGCAAAGAAGATTAAGACAATTTGAACCTTTCGTGTTAGCAATGTAAGTGATCCAGGTGCATTATATCCCTTTTCTCAACTTACGACGAGATAAATTAGATTAGTTAGCCGTATGTAAAGTATAACCTATAAGTGTTTTCGAATTACATAGAAAAGTATAAAATAAGAGAATTGAAAGTGAGACATTTCAAGAAGATGTTTATGAAATAAATGTATGTGTAACTTATGACAAGGATGAAACTTTGAACGATTCAAACAATGAATATGTTAAAATTTCATCTAGAGAGGATGAGGAGGGCAAGAGATCTCAAGAGGAGCCTAAGTTTGTATCTAATTTCAGAAAAAGAAGATGATGATAATTGTAATTTACAATTAAGTGCTGATAACGATTAATTTGTATTTGTAATAGAATATTATATGAATAAATATATTATTGCATTAATAATATATTATTCTATATTGAATTTATATTGTTTTATTACCGAAAAAATTCTAATTTATATTATTCTATAAGTAAAATTCTAAAAATTTTGTAATACATAATAACATCATAGGTTTATACTGAAGTTATAGGTTTTAATTTGAAAATGATCTAAAATAACTTATATATTAGGTTGGTTCTGTTTGAAACGTGCTCAAGAAATATCTCATCCAAGTTCAAGGAGAGGATAGATCATAAAGGTCATATATGGAAGGATGTCTCTCAACCAACAAAGAATTTTTATAGAGACATTCTTACTTCGATACAAGTGTATGACCACCATATATATTTGAAGAAAAATGGTGTCATTGGCAACAATATTTGACATCACCCGAAGTAATATTTTTGTCAACAGATTTGGAGGACCAGACAAAGAGAGCTTACCCGTACACATTGGAGGATCTTTGACCCACTAGGAGTATGCACTTCAACTTATAGGTACCAAAACTTTACACTTATATTCTAATTTTTGTACTTTGATATATGAAATTTGATATTCAATGTAATTTGATGTATGAAATTTAAAATGAAAATATATGTGCATTATGAAGACTAATAATGTTATAAATGTTTGGTGCCATTAATGTCTATGTTGTTAAATTTTTTTCTCTAATAGGGATAAATATCATAGAAATTCTGCCGAAATTTTTGTAAATTTAGTTCGCTTATAATGATTTATTCTTATGTAGGAAAAGTCTATAGGCAGGTAGCCTACACCACTCCAGCTCTTTTTCACACTTACACTAGGAAGCGTGATGATATGACCTTCATCAACACCCAACGTAGACGAGTTCATGAATGTAAACTTTATATTTTAATATTAGTTCTTAAAAAGTATCACTTATTAATATAAACAATTATAATGATATGACCAAATATAAGAAAGCATTAAACTACAGTCTCATAACTACGAGATTGTTAGTGAGAGTCAGGTGTATCTTGATGCAGTGGGTAGTAGGGATTGCCATGGAAGGATTTTCAGCTTAGGTTCATTTGCAAACCTATATTATTTGCAATCCTTCACATCTACTATAGTTAGATCTAGTAGGCAGTCCATATCAAATGAGAGAGTCCTCTAGCTTGAGAGCATAGTGGAGAGGTTGGCAACTTAGTACCAACAATCTATGGAGTATACAGCCCAACTTTATAATGAGATGGACCAATTGAAGGAGAGGGACAATACCTCATCGTAGCAATCAGAGCGTCCGCCTTCACCACCTGCATAGCTTATATGAATAAATGAATGTATTTGATGTTTTGCTACTCTTAAGTTTTTGTATAAATTCTTAATTTACAATTATTTTCAAGATATTTATTCCTATACATTTTAATTTTTATTATATTAATAATCAGGATAATGTTTACTTTATATTTATTAATCAATGTTATATTATTTACACAAATTAAATATACAAAAAACCATAAGATTATGAACAGAAAACTCAAGTGGGAAGTGAAAAAATATAGCAAAAATTTATCAAATCTAAGTTTCCCGAGGGAAAAACAATATTTCATCGCTAATTAGCAACAAAACAATACCTTCTATCGATAATGTACCAACGAAATATATTATTTCATTGCTAATTAGAGATGGAATAAATAAATCCGTTTGTAAATTACCAATGGAGTACATCATTCCGTCTATAAAAATCTAGCTATAATTCATGTTTTTAGTGGTAAATTTAATGACGGATTGTTAAATGTCCGTCAATAACCACACATAACCCTCAGGATCAATCCTTGCTTTAAATATAGAATTTATATTTTTGGAACACAGTCCAAATGGAGCAAACCTAATATAAAAAAATAATTTTATACAATGAAACAACTGATAAACTTATAACTTAATTATAAACAAATAGTTTTTAATGTGATTTCACTTATAGCTGATTGACAACTGTTATGTACTTTCTTCCATTAGGTCCCTCAGCTTCAGGCCAGTGCACATCTGCTTCATCAGATAAAGCAGTATTAGATGATATATGAGTTGAGGATGGGGATGGTGTAGCATGAGGTGCAGTAGGTGATGTCTCATCTGCAATTATAGGCACTGGAGTGGGAGAGGTGAGTTAGTGCGAGCTGCAGACTGTGACGATTCACCTACATAATAACTACCTCCGATGAGAACTCTAAACCTAGGCCGCTATACCTTATGCTGTCTCTTTAGTCTTATATTTTTACCTAAAATTCATTGTTTATCAAATTTTCTACAAATATAATAATTTGAATTCAATATTATACACAATATATGGAAAAGGAAATAAAGCAATTTTTTACATATCATATTTAAGTACAAATGAAAAAAAATGAAGATTAATAGTTGTTAAAGTCTTTGAACAAGAACAATAACATCCCACATTCAATAGGACATAGATTGACGTCTAACTAGTAGGGAAGTTGTCTAACAAATTCTTACAGATACAACCGTAAATCAACTTTAAAGCTTAGTCCAATGTATTGCTTTGATAAATCTCAATGATATAATTATTTTGTTTGATTCCATATGACACGGGAGTCGATAAAGGTCAATAAGTCCCCAATGTCTGGATTCTCAAGAAGGATCCTGTCGTGTTGAAGTGTACCAATTGAAACAGTGATACTTCTTTTACCAGGTGTAGGCTTTTTAGCACCTTCTTGCAATAGTGTTTCCACTATAGCTATACTTGTAGAGAAAACAATGAATGACTTGCCGCTCTTAGTATGGAAGACTAACTCTCCGGATGAACTACTAGTTAGAATAGATTTACCTAAAACACAATCAGTATAGAACTTTTATAATTTCATATTGGAAAATCGTTAAACGAACCAGAACTGGATATTAATGCATACATGAATATATGAGGTTTGTAGAATTGATGAATTATCGAAAAGAACTGATCTCCCTAATCCTTTATAGGCTGTTGTGACATCGCTCTCATCTCTATCAGCATAGATGTCATTTTCGAGATTAAAGGAAGCTTAAAATAACATATAGTATAAGTGTTCAAAAGTGAATATATATAATAACTTCATCAAAGGAAATGGGATGTACATAATAAAGAAAGAGACGTTGTCCATATCATACTAAACACCTTGAAGTAGAAGATCGGCTATGGAAGGCAAACGATCCTTAGTGTATAAACCAACAATATTTCCTGCAATATTTATTCCTTGGGTTGGGACAATTTTGCCACATTCCTCCCAACAGAAGGAATTACTATCATCTAGAACTAGTCGCGATATCGACATTCTTTGAATAAGATTTTGAATGAAATACTTTACATAGTATACTGAAATGCAAATAATATATTTGTTGATTAAAATATTCAATTACAAACACAAATTAATCGTTATCATAACTTAATTGTAAATAACAATCATCTTTTTATTCAGAAGAATAAGAATCAAACTCCGACTCCTCTTCAGATCTTTGACCCTCGTCATCCTCTCTAGATGAAAATTTGACCTATTCATTAAATGGATCGTTCAAAGGTTCATTATCTTCATATGTGACAGATGCATTTATAAAAATAATATCTTCCTGAAACGCTTCACTTTCAATTCTCTGCCCTCCTTTTCTATGTGATTCAAAAGCATCTCTAGGTTTAACTTTGCAAATTGCCAACCAATCTGTCTTATCTCATTGTAAACTTTGAAAAAGGGACATAACACACCTATGTCGCTTGAATTGCTAACAGGAAAGGTTTAAATTGTCTCAATCTTCTTTGGTAGTTGATTTACATTGTATTAGCTATGCACTTTTGTTCCAACATTTAGAGTCGGGTCATACCAGTCACATTTAAATATCACACATCGCTTAAGCAGGGTACTCAACTTTAAGTATTTTAATAATTTTACTATAGTAATTCATCAATTCTCCCTCTATAAAAATTTCACTATTTATTGTTACCATGCTATATCTATGATATTCTGTATGGTATTTGTATTCATTCACGAAATACACTGGATACGATTTAACAGTTTGCAGAGATCCTTTTGCAAGATCATAAATGAAGTTGTTCTCTATTGGATTTTCTAAAGCCTACGTAAAAAAAATTATCACTTCAAAGAGTATAATGTCATTAAAACACTTAAAAATGGTTTTGAACTATAAGAATACTTGTAAGTGAAAACTTACATATCTTTTGAATCATTGAGGAAAGTGTTTTCCAACTTCTTTAATTATACCATCCTGTGTGATGCCTGCCATTATCTTGTGAAACAATGCCTCGTATAATCTAAATACATTATTATGTTTTTCAGTAATGAATAACACAAAATTTGAAATGAAGAAATAATCATGTTTAACTTATTACATAAAAGGAAGAACCTCTTGGCAGTTCAATAAATTGTAATCATGTGCAGCCTCAATTTCTTCCTCTGTTAACATTCTTCTTGTTGCACGTCCATATATTACTATTTCTCCTAATAAAAATTAAGTTGTATAGAAAAGGAAACTTTGTCACCATCTTTCAATCAATACAATTTAGTTTTAAATTTTTTAAAAAAGTTCACTTTAGATGTTTGTTTCAACAGCAAATGGTGGATATTAACAGCTTTTACATTTTAAGTCTAGTTAACTCATCGACTACAAAGTACGGAATAATCAAGCTAGTTTTATTCATTTATGTAGTGATCATATCTCGTAAACTTAAAACTTTTCAAGCTAGCAAAACATAATACAAAAATAAAATATCAGTTAGCTGTTGGATTTTTTAAGTTTAATAACTTATTTATAACGCTCTTTGTTTGTGAGGGATTAAAGCTAACGAACACTCAATTAATTAGCCAAATTTGAAAAGGTATTAATAAGGATTTGTGGTCATTATATTGACTCAATGGTTCCAAGGATTTGATCATGTTATCATTTATCTTTTAGAGAAAACAACGACAAATACCATGTTACATTTGATGGGAATGAATTTTTTTTAGTTGCCCACAAGGTATCGTAGGAGGGTTCCAACTATAGGAAGGTACCTTTAAGTTATGCACATTCAGTGTCTATTTGGTTCAGCTTTTGGAGGGTGAATAAGCACTTTTTTTTCACCGCAAAAGTTGTTTATAAAAAAGCTGAGTGTTTGGCTGTAAAATCTAAAAGCACTTCTTTTTCTACATAAATGACTTTTTTAGAAGCTAAAATACAGCTTTTTAAGAAGCTCAAATTTGGAGTTTTTTAAAAAAGCAATTTTTAGGTAGATTTTTCAGATCAATCAATGAGCCTATTTTTTAGTCCCATTTACCTTTATGATTACACATAATTCTCACAATTCCCACAAACACATGTTCATGTTTATTTTGAGATTTATGTAATATTATTTGATTTTTATATGTTTTAATATTTATTTTTGATATTAGTTTTACTTATATTATAATCCATATAAAAGATTTGGTTAGATATATTTTTATTTAAGTTTTATATGGTTTAAAATATATAATAATTAATATATTATACTTTGAATATTGTTTAATATATTTTAAATTATATTTATATGCATAAATAATTTTTTTACAAAATAACATATAGTTAAAATTAAAAATACTTTTTATCTTTATGTTGCCAAATAGTCTATTGTATGAAGCTCTTTAAAAAAAGCTTTTTTTTAAATGAACACTAAACAGTCAACTGACTTATTAGAAAAGCTCTTTTTAGAAAAGTTCTACTAATACAATCTCATCCAAACAAACACTCAGTCTAATCCCTACTCAAGCTGGGTACAATGTTGAACCTGGTCTATTTGCTTATTTTGATGTTTTATTAATTGTATGATTTGACTTTGTATATGTATTAATTCTGTTATCAGAGTTTCTAAGTGTTGGTTTTGATCCTTGATTTCTTTTATATATTGAGACAAACTCATAATGTATTCTTAATATATGTTGTTAATTCGGTAATATGATTTTTAAGATCATCAAGTCTGTTGGATGTATGTATATTGGTTATAATAGGAACAGTGATTCTAATCTTTGCCTTTTCTTTTTCAAGTTAAAAACATCGAATAGGGCGTTTTATTTTTAATGAATGGGATCTGTGTAAAGGCGTAGTAGATGAAGATGAAATACCTGAAAATGAATGTCTGTGAGGTAGTTGAATTGGATATTGAATGGCAGGAAGAGGTCTTAATCTTGTTCGAAAATTAGTTCCTACTTTAGCTACATCTTGGAATAATTGATCAATACAAATTCTATCTGTATTTTTAAATTCAATACTTGATGAGAATTGGATAATGCATAACTAATTTGATAGGTAATTGAAAAGGGGTGTTGACCTTGACTCATAAGGTCATCTCTACAGAATTTAAGGGCAATTGTTATAGTGTCATCTAGATTGGGTGATTTTAATGGAATACCTAATTTTAATTGTGTATTGAATTTTATCTTTCCATATGCTAGGTTACCATTCATCATTCCAATTATTTGATCATTAAGATTAGTCATTCTTTCATCAATTATAGCCATTCTTATAGGGGAGTCTATTCCTTCCTGAAAAGTAGATTTTAAAAGAATTTGAATAGTAGATAAATGAATATATCCAATTCTGTCTTTTATCTTCGGGTATTTTTGTACTTGTTTTGTAATTTGTACTTGATTTGTTAAACTAATCCTAATATATCCATTACATTGGTCCATTCAGATAGGGGTTTCATGAATAATTTTTTCAAAATAAATAATATTTTTACGATCGAAAAATTGTTTGAATAAAGAAGATTGTATATCTTGTCCTGGTTTTAAATTTAGTTGAGTTTTAGCTATTTGTTTCTGTTTATCCTGTGTTAATAAAGTATTAATATGAAATGTTCCTTGAGATTCTTCTAAGTCTAGATTATCAACATCTAATATTTCTGAATCTTTTTCTTAGGTCTTTTCTAAATTCATTTGGTTAACAGTGAGAGGTAATTTGATGTCGGTGTAGTGTTCTAGTTAGATAAAGTAATTCATTGGTATAAAACTGATATGTTTGTTGGATTATGTTTAATTCTAGTTGAATATCTTCTAGTTCACTGTGATCAAAATTTATATTATCTCGAGTGGTATTGATAAACTGAATCAATCGATTAGCAGCATCTATGGTTTCTTGTTGATAGTTTCTGACTAATTGTTGGGACTCTCTAATATATTGTTCTAATTGCTGACAAATAGAACAACTAGTAGTCATTTGGCCAATAGTCATTAGTATAAGATTCATAATCAATGCTATGTATTTGGTACTGTTGTGTAAACCATTCGAGAAATTGATCTCGAAAGAGTAAACACTGGATAAATAAATAATGTCTAAGATTATAGGTAAATCCTATTTGGTATATTGCTTGAAATAGTAAATTAAACATAACTGGATTTAACACAAAAGTACATATTTCCATAAATTTACATAAAACTTGCTTAAATAAAATAGCACAAAAGAATAAAAAGAGAAATAACAATAGATGCATGCTGAAAAGTTTAATCAATATAATTTTGCATGGCTTCCATATAGTTGTTTATGTTTCTATTGGTGGAGTAAATAATATGTTTGGATAAAGCAATTAATTGGTTTGTTTCTAATTCCAATTGATAATTATTAGTCTGTTGAGCTAATTCTTTAATTCTAGTAAGTTCGATTATCTAATCTGGATATTTTTGGTTAATTTCTTGGCAAGTACGTATTAATTTTTTAAGTAATCTTAGATTGTCAAAATACATGATAAAAAGGATACTTTATTGATAAAAACTACTGGTAGTTACAACAGAAAGTTTAAGAAATTAAACACTTCATTATTTCTAAATAATAAGCTCTAGTGTCCCTGAGAACTTGTTTATATTCATCAATGATTTCTGTAAGTCTTGCAGTATCTTGCATGAGGTTGTATCGATTGGGATGGTTACTAGCATGGGCTGATTTATTCCTAGCATGATATTTGATTGTTAGTTCATCTAACCATTCCTCGCGATTCATATGTTTCCTTTATCAAATTCTTCAAAGTGTGTTTTTGGTCAAAATAACTGGAGTCCATTTTTAGATCTGAATAACATAAAAAAGGTGAGATAAAGGATTCATTCAAGATTATGGTAACCAATATTTAGATCAAACAGTTTTTCTAATAAATGTTGAAATAAAAGTGGTGGAAAATTATAAGTTAAACAACTATTGAAATAATCAGTTAGTTGGAATTTAGGGAATGCAATGGTGCATGAATACAGAAAGAATGATATAAAATGAATATATGAAGTACGAATATAAATAAAAATCATGAATATAATCATATAACATAATTGAATTGAAAACATTAGTAAAGAATGATTTGAATCTAATTGATGAAACAAAAACACTTTAAGTTCATACCCTTTCCTATAATTGTGAGGACGCCAAACCCAGGCTTTGATGCAATCAGAGGAATAGTAAGAATAAAGAGAGTTGTTTATTTCATAAGAGCTTTGAAGGCTCTAAGGTTACATATATAGAGAAACGAAAAGAAAAAGAGGAAGACCAAACATGACTGACAAGACTAAAAAACTGATTGAAAGATGACATAAAGAAAAAGTAAAAAGAAGTTTCTTCTCAAAAGAATAAAAAATGAAAATGACAAATGAAAGACTGTACAATAATTTACATTTGTTGGTCTTACCGATACTGTCTACATTTTGTTTTTATATGTTGACAATTTACATTTTATCTTCTTCAATTATTGCTCCATCTGAGTCTTTGTCGGTTGCTTGGGTAGGACAATAGAGACATTTATGTTTAGCATATCCTTGAAGTTGCTTGCATATAGCATACTTCCATTGGGTAGAAAGAGGTTCGAAAATTCCATCCATATGTCTAAGTGGTTGAGAAAACTGTTGAATAATCTGAACTGCATCTGCTGTAATGGGATTTTTATAGGATGATATCATGATCATATTAACTCCCTTATAATTGATCTTGATCATAGATTCATTGGTAATCCTGTTGCATTGATTGAAAACTCCTTCCAAACAATGGAGGTTGAATTGATTAATTGTATCCTATAAAAATTCATGTTGAGGAGGTTCATCTATTGGTGGATATATGCCGTTACTAATGCCAATTTGTAAAAAAGAAATTCTGGATACTTTGATTTCTACATCACTAATTGATTCACTTCCAACTGTTTCTTTGAAAATGGGGCAACTGCTGTAAATTTTGATGTATATTTCTTTCTCCTTGGCGATCCTATCTTTATAATTTTTAACAACTTGAGTAAATCCGACTGGAAAATCTGATAGGATGGCTAAATCAGTAAGATATATGGTATCAATGAGTCCACTTTGGAAAAATAAATAAGTGGTTAATGATCAGCTCTAGGGAATATAGTGGCTTTTGGGCCAAAATGTCCCCTGTTATGTGGATAGTACTGAAATATTTTCATTCCTTCATTCCATTGATTCAAGGCTTGGAAACATTCATAGAACATTTCCGATGTGAGTTTTTTGGATTCTTCATGGATGATCTTTAAAGGTAGAAAATTAATTCGATCTAGATCAATTGGTTTTCCTAATGATTTCATCAGTGGTTTAGGAGAACTGGATGTAAGAACTTGGCTATATTGTGGTTTAAGTGGTGGATTTTGGAAATCACTGAGTGCTTTTTTTGCTTCAGGTCGAGTGGAAAAGCTTTTGTGTAGAATGCCTTTTTTCCCTGTAATGTGTATAGCAGCTTTATGCCATTCATCATAGATCCCAGACATGGGTCCATTAAAATTGACATAGAACTTAGATATAGTAAAATCGGCTTGCTTTTGTGGTATGGGTTGATTGAGCTGTAGAGGTGTGACTAAAGGAATGGACTGTTTTGGTTCAATTGGTGTAGAAGAGATAGATGCAGAAGTAGATGGTTCCGGTATTTGGGATTGGATAAAAGCAATGGTCTTTTTTTAAGTGGTTAATATCTTGAGTAACTTTTTGTATTTTGTTTTGTAGATCAATAAATTCTTGTTCCTTTGCCTTTAATGCTTCTTCCATGCTGGCTAGAACTGTTTCCATTCACAAGTTAATGTATCTACAAGAAAATTGTTAGAAGATTTGATATATTCAATAGTATATTGATACTGGCTTAATTCAAGCTGCCAACGGATTAACCGTCCTTGATTATAATTTGCTTTAATTGTGTATCTATTGAATCCACATAAGTACTTTGAATCCGTATGGATTGTAAATGCAACTGGTAATAGATCTATACACCATTTTCTCAAAGTTTTGAGACGGACGAGTGTTTCCTTTTCATGAATTGGATACTACATTTCAGCGGGATTGAAAGTCCCGTTTATATACTTACAAAGTAAATACTTTTTTTGTATTGGTTGGTCATGCCAAGAGGCATCCTACCCATGTATCTATACTGGCATCAGTTTGTACTAACAATGTATCCGTTGGAAGAAAATTATAAAGCATAGGTAAATCTTTGCATAAATATTTCAATTTTTGGACAACTGAAGTATCTTCAGGTGTCCAACTCCATTGATTTCTAGTGCTACACTTTAATTGTAAAATTTTTCGTTCTTTTGCTAAGTCCTTAAGAAATCCTTGATCGGATATATAATTAAGAAGTCCAAGAAATTGTTGTACATGAGTTTGACTAGTTAGTTGATCTGGAAAAGTGTGATTTTTATTTAATATATTAGGTTGTAATTTTAAATATCCATTAGTAAATTCTAATCCTAAATAATAAAAATTATTTTGGTTGGCAATTTTAGCCTTCTTTCTACTTAAGATTATTCCTTTTTTTTTACATCTTTCTAATACGACCTTTACTTTTCGTAAACGATCCATTTTATCTTGATTAGAATAAATAATAATATCATCGATATATGCAAATGTAAAATTTTCAAGTCCTTTTAAACTATTATCCATAAATCTTTGATAAATACTCAGTGCTTGTTTTAATTCAAATGGTAATACATTCCATTGATAGTGTTTTTGAGGGGGACAAGTGAATGCAGTTAATTCCTTTGTATTTTCATGCAATCTAAGTTGCCAATATCCTGATTTTGCATCTAATATTGAAAACCAAATATGTCCTTTTAATTTATTAATAATATAATCTTTTCTAGGTAGTTTATAAGCATCTCCAATTGTAGCTTCATTGAGTTTTTTATAATTAATTATCATACGTCTTTTTCCTCTTTTTTGTTCAGCCAAATTGTTTACATAAAATGCAGGTGCAGAATGTTTACTAGCACTGGGAGATATTAATTGTTTATTTAGTAAATCAGTACATTTGGTAATAAATTCCTTTACATCTTGTTGTTTATAAAGTATATTATTACAGACATTAATTTCTTGTGAAGGATCCTTTAAATGAATCCCTACTAATTGATGATTATGATTTTTGATAGAATCTAATGGATTTTCACTACATACATTTTCTAATAAAGTTTCAATTTCTGATTGAATAGCCATATTATTGAGAAGACAAAATTGAAGATAGTCTAATTTGGTGGTTATAAGGTGTAACTTCTGTAAATAGGATGTATGATAAATGGGAATTTTAAGAATAATGGATTTTTGATTTAAAGATTTTATATAAGGTGTTCTTAAAGTAATATAATGTAAATACTGACAAAATGGGTTGTATAATTTAAGAAAATTATTTCCTATAATTAATGATAATCCTGATTCTTGTTGATATATTGAAGGAACTGAAAAGGTATATTTTTCAATGATAATATTATTGTAATAACTTGCATACCATATATATTTAAAACTTTCATCAGCTATTCATATTTGTAATGGTTTTTCTAATTTTTTCCATGAGGTTAGTGATTGTTTAGAAGCAATACAAATGATTGCTCCAGTATCTATATAAGCATTGACTGTTTTATTCAGAATCAGTACTTGTATAAATGTTGTATTGCCATTTAATTGTTGATTTTGTTGATTCTGATGACTCATTCTGAGATTCATAATAATAAATTGAAGAAATAGTAGAGTTAGTATCACAATCTAATTCGATTGGTTTTAACTAATTTTGTGTAGCTGAATATAAAATGTTTATTTTGTTATGATATTTCTTCTCTTGCTTCTTTGGGCACTGATTAGCATAATGCCCTTCTTCCTTACAAATCCAACATTTACAAGATTTGTTCTTTTGAGGATAATCAGTTTTTCGTGGTCTAAATTGTCTATAACTTTTTCGTCTAAATTGTTTCTTATAAGGTATATATGGTCTTCGTTTATAATAATGTTTGGGATATCTTTTCCATTTATAAGATTTCCATATACTAAATTTATAAGGTTTCTTTTTCTTATATTGAGTTCTTTGAGTTTCACATCCATATTGTTGGGGTACTTCTAAATATTTTGCACAACATCCTTGAATATCTTTATGTCGTGTGGTTCTTTTTAGTTTTGATGCTAAGCATTGTTTTGCTAATATCTCATAAGCAACTAAAATAGCTCCTCCAAGATTATAAGCAATTGCTCTAGATTCGGTTTTTTCATTGAATGTAGCTTCTACTTTTTA
The DNA here is from genome assembly GCA_026413575.1 of Erythroxylum carthagenense. Taxonomy (NCBI): domain Eukaryota; kingdom Viridiplantae; phylum Streptophyta; class Magnoliopsida; order Malpighiales; family Erythroxylaceae; genus Erythroxylum; species Erythroxylum carthagenense. The sequence continues at coordinate 15,131 of JANZLD010220151.1, forward strand.
ATTCATAGGAAAGGGTAGTTTTTGTATAAATATTTGAATATAAGTTTCTTGCTCTTTTCTAGTTAATTTATAATAATATCGTTTAAATTCACATATGAAATTATCTACATAACAAATATCACATATACACATATTATTTAAATGCCATAATGCTTTTTTCCGTTCATTTCTATTGCTTTCAAATCTAAATGATAGAACACCTCGACCTAAAAATTCTTTATAGAGTTGTCCAGCTATAAATTCAAAAGTCTGCATATTATTTGAAGTTTGTTGGTATGCATGGGTGTTTTTTAAAGCTTCTTCATTATCAATTAAAAATGATTGTACCATTCTTGAGGTTTTATAAGCAACGAAATTCCATAATAATTCTTTATTTTCTAATTCTGTGAAAGGTTTTTCGATTTGTAATATAAGTTGTATTTTACTAATCCACTCATCTAGTAAATCTTGAGGATGTACTACACAATCTAAGTTTAATACTCCATCAGGGCCTAGTTTTACATATTGAGGAGTATATTCTATGGGATATTTTTGTACTTTAGAACCCTTTTTATAATATCCATGTTAATGTATGTCTTCTGATTTCCAATTCCAAGTATACGAATCTTGATCTTGACTAGCTTTTTTTTTCCTATTATCTCCACTTACATGTTCTCTTTTTACTTGTCGTCTTCCTTCTGGTAATGGTAATTCTCTAGATTTACTACTTTCGGGTTGATCTTCTACATAAATGTCTTCATCTGACTCATATCCGTAAATAATTTCATCTTTATTAGTTTTATTGGTTATTTGATGTACTTCGTTAGATGGTTATAATGTTAATTGTTGTACTAATTGAGTAACTTTCTGAAGTTGAGATTGGATATTTCTTTCAATCGTTTCTAAAGATTCTAGTTTTAAGGTTTCTTCTACTTTGTTAGCTAGAATTTCCATGGTTTTATTATATTTATTGGTTTTTTTTCTATGTTTTAGGCTCTGATACCACTTTGCTACCCAAAACTCAAGTTGAAGGTAAGGCGGAATCAAATTACTTAAGTTCACCACGCATCCGCTAGAAGTGGCGCCTCCCAGGCGTCATTTCTGAGTGCAAGGGAGAATCATACTGGGTGAGTCCATTCTAGGATTCAAACCTGTGACGTGGGGCCAGGCCTTAGTCCCATACCTAAGCTCTAATACCACTTTGCTACCTAAAACTCAAGTTGAAGGTAGGGCGCGACGCCTCCTAGGCGTCATTTCTTAGTGCCATGGGAGATTCACACTGGTCGAGTCTATTTGCTTATTTTGATTTTTTATTAATTGTATGATTTGACTTTGTATATGTATTAGTTTTGTTATCTGAGTTTCTAAGTGTTGGTTTTGATCCTTGATTTCTTTTATATATTGAGACATACTCAAAATGTATTCTTAAGATATGTTGTTAATTTGGTAATCTAATTTTTAAGATCATCGAGTCTGTTGGATGTATCTATGTTGGTTATAATAGGATCAGTGATTCTAATCTTTGCCTTTTCTTTTTCAGGTTCAAAAAATCGAATAAGGCATTCTATTTTTAATGAATGGGATCTGAGTTCAAAAAATCGAATAAGGCATTCTATTTTTAATGAATGGGATTTGAGTAAAGGCATAATCGATGAAGATGAAATACCTGAAAATGAATGTCTACGAGGTGGTTGAATTGGATATTGAATGGCAGGAAGAGGTCTTAATCTTGTTCGAAAATTAGTTCCTACTTTAGTTACATCTTGGAATAATTGATCAATACAAATTCTATCTATATTTTTAAATTCATTGCTATAATGAGAATTGGATAATGCATAACTAATTTGATAGGTAATTGAAAAGGGGTATTGACCCTGAATCATAAGGTCATCTCTATAGATTTTATAGGCAATCGTTATAGTGTCATCTAGATTGGGTGATTTTAATGGAATACATAATTTTAATCGTGTATTGAATTTTATCTTTCCATATGCTAGGTTACCATTCATCATTCCAATTATTTGATCATTAAGATTAGTCATTCTTTCATCAATTATAGCCATTCTTATAGGGGAGTCTATTCCTTCCTGAAAAGTAGATTTTAAAAGAATTTGAATAGTAGATAAATGAATATATCCAATTCTGTCTTTTATCTTCGGGTATTTTTGTACTTGTTTTGTAATTTGTACTTGATTTGTTAAACTAATCCTAATATATCCATTACATTGGTCCATTCAGATAGGGGTTTCATGAATAATTTTTTCAAAATAAATAATATTTTTACGATCGAAAAATTGTTTGAATAAAGAAGATTGTATATCTTGTCCTGGTTTTAAATTTAGTTGAGTTTTAGCTATTTGTTTCTGTTTATCCTGTGTTAATAAAGTATTAATATGAAATGTTCCTTGAGATTCTTCTAAGTCTAGATTATCAACATCTAATATTTCTGAATCTTTTTCTTAGGTCTTTTCTAAATTCATTTGGTTAACAGTGAGAGGTAATTTGATGTCGGTGTAGTGTTCTAGTTAGATAAAGTAATTCATTGGTATAAAACTGATATGTTTGTTGGATTATGTTTAATTCTAGTTGAATATCTTCTAGTTCACTGTGATCAAAATTTATATTATCTCGAGTGGTATTGATAAACTGAATCAATCGATTAGCAGCATCTATGGTTTCTTGTTGATAGTTTCTGACTAATTGTTGGGACTCTCTAATATATTGTTCTAATTGCTGACAAATAGAACAACTAGTAGTCATTTGGCCAATAGTCATTAGTATAAGATTCATAATCAATGCTATGTATTTGGTACTGTTGTGTAAACCATTCGAGAAATTGACCTCGAAAGAGTAAATATTGGATAAATAAATAATGTCTAAGATTATAGGTAAATCCAATTTGGTATATTGCTTGAAATAGTAAATTAAACATAACTGGATCTAACAAAAAAGTACATATTTCCATAAATTTACATAAAACTTGCTTAAATAAAATAGCATAAAAGAATAAAAAGAGAAATAACAATGGATGCATGTTGAAAAGTTTAATCAATATAATTTTGCATGGCTTCCATATAGTTGTTTATATTTCTATTATTGAAGTAAATAATATGTCTGGATAAAGCAATTAATTGGTTTGTTTCCAATTCTAATTGATAATTATTATTCTATTGAGCCAACCACAACACCGATTGATGTCTGACCAAAAGTGGGGGGCAAGGGGGGGGGGGGGGGGGGGGGGGGG
>JANZLD010220256.1:0-18352 GCA_026413575.1 Erythroxylum carthagenense
CGCCACCCTCGCGGGTCACGGGCTCGGATATCACCATCAATATCGGGTTCGGGTCTTGGCGAGAGTGGGGTGCTACACAATCACTTCATTTCTTATTAATTTCCTTCAGGCATACTTACTTCTATAACACAATACATATAGAAAACCACTCATTTCTTTTCAATTATTATTTCTAAATTTTTCTTAAAAATCGGGGTCCAACATCAAGGCGGAGCACCAGGCACCTTCAGGCAAGTTAAGGCCATTGTCCATGCCTGAGTGGAAGTGGCAAAGGGTAACTATGGATTTTCTGATGGGTTTGCCTAAGACTAGTTAGAAACGTGATGCCATATGGGTCATTGTCGATCGGTTGACAAAGTAGCCCATTTCATAGCAATTAAGCAAACTGACTCTCTGCACGTACTAGCTAAGAAGTATATAGATGAGATAGTAAGATTATATGGGATTCCGGATTCAATAGTCTCTAATAGGGATCCTCAATTCACTTCGAAATTCTAGGGAAGCTTGCAGGAAGCTCTAGGAACTAAGTTGAATTTTAGCATGACTTTTCATCCCCAGACGGATGGTCAATCTAAGAGGACCATCCAGACACTTGAGGGAATGCTTAGAACAAGTGTGATGGATTTCAAAGGAGCTTGGGACGAGCATTTGCCATTGGTTGAATTTGCTTATAATAATTCGTACCATTCGAGCATTCAGATGGCTCCTTATGAAGCACTGTATGGAAGGAGGTGTGAAACTCCAATATGTTAGGACAAAGAAGGAGAAAGGAAACTAATAGGGCCAAAGTTACTTCAAATGATAGTTGATAAGGTTAATTGGGTTAAACAATAGCTTAAGGCAGCACAAGATAGAATGAAGAGTTATACCAATGCACACCGAAAGGAGATGGAGTATGAAGTCGGTGAGAAAGTCTTTCTTAAGACATCTCCATGGAAAGGAGTTATGAGATTTGGCAAGCAGGGCAAGTTGAGTTCGAGATAAGTGGGTCCATATGAGATTGTAGAGAGGATCGGACCGCTAGCCTATAGGTTGACACTGCCACCAGAATTGTCACAGATACATGATGTCTTTCATATGTCCATATTGAGGAGGTATAGATCGGATCCATCCCACATTATTTAGATCACTGAGGTTCAGTTGAGAGACGATCTGAGTTATGAGGAGATTCCAGTGGAGATTTTGGACACTAAGGAAAAGGTCCTGAGGAACAAGACGGTTCAACTAGTCAAAGTCTTGTGGAGAAATCACTCTGTTGAAGAGGCCACATGGGAGCCCATAAGGCAAAACTATCCACACCTTTTCAATAATTCATATAAGAATTTCGAGGACAAAATTTTCTTAAGAGGGGGAGAAATGTTGGCCCCAAAAAAAATTTTTTAGCATGATGAGACTATTTTGGGGCCTTGCTAGATTATTTATGTTGGAAAAGATTAACTTGTTAATATGGGTAAGATAATATGGTATAGGTTAACGGCATTGAACTATTAAAGTAGTGGGAGAGTATAAGGCCAAATTTGGCAAGTCACTTAAGTTTAAAAACCTTAAGGCATTAAGGGAAGGGCAAGGTGGACTTTTATCATTCATTAAGGGTAAAATGGGAAGAAAGAAGTGTTGTTTCCTTCCTTAAGAAGGAGAAAAACGAAAATGGGAGAGGAGGAAGTGAAATAACAAAACCAAAGAGAGGAAGAAGAGAGTTTTCAGTGGTTGAGAGAAAAGAAGAGAGTTGAGTTAGGGTTTAATCTTTTCTAAGCCTTCTAGAGAGATTTTGGTGTTGTGCAAGAAGGGAAAAAGGTAGAGAAAGATAAGAGCTTTCTTTTGAACCAAGCATTCCTTCATTTGGAGAAGATTTGAGGTAAGAGTATTGTATGGCTTTGGATTTTTAGAAGGGTTTTGGTTTTAAGAGCTTAGTAAATGCATGGGTTTAAGTATTCCAGGATTAATTTCATGTATGGAGTCCTTTGGGTTTTCCTATTTGAATTCTTATGATTTGGAATTTTTTTGTCTATGTTGAAGAAAATCAAGAAGAACAAGAGGAGCAAGAGGAGAGGCATATTTGAACAAGTCATAGTCAAGGACTTCAAGGTGGGTTTCACTTTTATAGTTAGGTGATAAACTAATAAAAGTTTTCTGTCAATAAATGACAGTAAATAATTTTTGCAACCACCTCATTCATGTGCATTTAATGTTGTTAAATGTTGCAAGATTGTCCTACATGCATATATATAATTTGTGAGGAAATTTATGGAAAGTTTTTTTTAAATGATTCTATGAAATGATGCATGATTATGAAACCATACTTTTGGAAATGGTTTTTATGATATCACAAGTATAAAAAAAAAGCAAGTTTTCAAGAGGATGTGCCTTTTTGGGCACCAAGCTTACAAGATTTTAAAATCTCTGTGTTATGTGGGTTTGTGGTAGTCTCTCAAGAACCGTCACGTGCACGTTGACCTAAGTATAGGCTTCTCCCGCTTGCCCGTTAATGGCATGGAGCTCCCTCATGGACTTCCTCAAGAATTCATAACTACAGAGGACCATTTCATTGGAAATATGTAGTGTGTCATGTTTCGGACTTACCCAAACCATTTGACGTGTTTATGTGTTCATGACAAGTTGATAGGAGTAATGCATTCATGATGTGCATACCCATGAATTTCTACATGGAAAAGGTTTTTAAAATGTTTTTGCTTTTTACGAACTATAAAATTGTTACCCACGGGCTTTAAGCTCACCCCCACTTTCCTCCCCATATGTGTCCTTGCATTGTTAGACCAATATAAATCTGGGTGGTTCTTCCACCCTAGATTGTAGGTGTTCAAATAAGAATGATTACTTCCTCGACCAAATTGTGCTTCATTGAAATTTAATTACACCACATTGTTGATTTCCATTAGGAAGCTATCAGCTATGATATGATTCTCTCATCCACATAGTTTGCATCCTTGATGAATTGCTTTGAATGGAGGATATGAGGCAGCTATCAGGACGTTCAATTCTTTGGTGAGGTTATCAATTTTAGCCTACAATGTTGTCTCTAAATTTACCGCAATCATTCCTTCTAGATCTAGAAAGGTTGGCTATTGTTTATCTCGTCCCAATGTCTAAAGAGAAATATTGTTCTCCATCTCTTCAAACAAATAGTGTCACTTCCACTAATGGTCATGAAATTCCTTGATGATAGGCATTGAACTCTAGGCTCATAAAGTCTATAAGGGTCCTTTGCTCTTCACAATGTATTTCCTCAATCATCATTCTTTTTATCTTTTATTGGCATTTAACTTTTCATGTTCTTCATTGTTATTTTGTGATGTCTAAAATGATATGTCTTCTACTTTGTGCCCAAACTTCCTTCCCTCAAATTTTTTCAATTTCTAATGATTGGGAACCTCAATCACAAGAAAGAAAAATAATTCCTTAAAACAAAAGAATTCAAAAAGTCCTAAACTAATCCTGAAAATGGTGCCAAAAATTTATTAAGCAAGTTTTACCTAATGTAAAACCCTCAATATTCTGCAAGTATACAAATTGTAAACTTAAAGTAATTGAGGTGTTGATCCCACAAGAAATTAGCTAAAACTAATTAAATTCTAACTTTTTCTAAGGTTATAAAAATGTGATTTAAATGAAAATAAAATAGCCATAAAATTAAGTAATAAAGTGTGAGTTGAATGAAAATAAAATTCCAAAATTAACATAATTAAATCAAATAGAGCACTAAACCACTTAACAAAGGTGATGTCATAATAACACAAGATTGATCAATCATGAGAGTGTAGGATTTTTCTATCATCATTTTGCTACCTTAATCACTTTTGATTCAATCTGTATCGATCCTAGATTTTCAAAGGGTTGATTACTCTCTTTCAAGACCTAATCATTTAACTCCAATTAATAATTCCTAATTGATTCGAAAATTCCAAATTTGTAATCTCTCGATTAACAAAAACAACCTAACGTGATCAACTAGTTCTTAAGCAATCTATCAAATAATCAGGTCCTTACACAAGATCACTCTTCGTATGATTATCGATTTGATATCTATATGACTTATTAGGTTGTTAACTCTTATTACCCAATCTAATCAAATTATTATTGATTCAATCTCTCAATTTATTATCGAGTATGAGCAAACACAAATATCACAACACTTATACCATTTCATTGAAACCAAAAGTAATCAAGTCACAAAATGATTCAAAAACAAATCCTAAAATGAAATTAGAACATCATCAACATGTTCAAGATTCTCAATCCCAATTCATACATCAAAAAGAAAGTAAATAAATGCAGGTTTACATAAAAACTTCTTGTAAATAGTGAAAGCAACAACTGGAGGATTTTTTTATGATGTTCTTGACTCACGATATGTTGAATCTACGAGAGGTTCAACTTGACTCAAGTGTCTTTGCTCAATCAACAATAAAGGATCATGATTTTCCAATAACCTACCACCCAGTCACTTTTTAGACTTTGTTTTTAAGTCAGTCACTCTAAATGTTTTTTATGAGGTATGCTCTATAAATACATATAGAGCAAAAACTGATCATGTAGTTAAGGGGATAGAGATGATTAGGATAGCACGTTTTATCCTATGGTAACTAACAACAGTTACCTTATCCTAATACTTAGATTTGAATATCGGTTATTTTCATGGGAAAATAACCATTAATCATATATGCCAACATCTCCTACTCTCATATAACGAGGAAGATATTGCATATTCCATCCCTTAACATTGATATTAATCTTAATCATATAGATAAATGAATGAAGCGACCGTTGAGACTATCAAAATTTGGGAGCACTATACTATAAACCAATTAAAGCCAGCATAGAGACATCAAGAGGGATGGCAATAGGTAGAGTTTAGTTTGGATATTACTCTACCCATATTCATATCCATTTTTTATGACTCAACCCATATTCATATCCTTCGGTTTTTACGATTTACTAGCCATATCCAAATCTATTTGATTGTTCGAGTTTTTGGATATCCATCGGGTTGTATAGTACATAAAAATATAACTTCTAAATAGAAAATATAAAGAGTAGATTTTTGTAAACGCTCCAAATCAAAATTACTTTAATAATAATAAGTTAAGATTTTGATTTGAATGTCTTAAAAAAACCATAAAATTGGAATAACAAATATCATAATGTCTAGTGTAAAAACAACATATATTTTCACAGTCAAGAACTAGATCAAAGACTGAAATATCCAAAGCTTCAAATTATCTTTGCATGAACTCGACAACATTCAAAACTCCGCCTCCATATCATTTGTATTAATATCATCCTATAAAAAATATGATGAAATACGTGAGGACTGAGAAGTAAAGTGAGATTTTAAAGCAGTTTCTTATCATAAAATATTGATATTTTATTATATTTAACCATAAATATTCAAAAAAGAAAAAAAGAGTTAATAAAAATTGGGTAGGATATAGGTATCCATCGGTTCGGGATGTCACTAGACCCATATCCAAATCTATATCCATATCCATTTTTTAGCATCCATTTAAAATCTATTTTTTAGCCTCCATGTCCATTTTTCGGGTCAGGTAATGCAGATATTAATCGGGTTGAAAACCTAATGGCATCCTTAGACATCAACCCTTAAATGTAGAGAACATTAATTAAAGAATCAGTATGGCCCAGAACCATTTGATTATTTCAGGTAAATTATCTCTAATCCTTTACAGAGCATACTTATACCTCCACATTTCGAGTATTTTACTTATAATTATATCACTTTTCTAAAAGCGCCATAACCTGTTAACGAAAAAGTATATTACATTCTCATAATTCAAATATTCTTTCTTTGTGCTAATGTCATTAATAGCTTTCCTAGTAAAGCTCCATAGGGTCAAATCTCTCACGACCATCTATAGCATACCAAAATAGCTTACATTAACCATTAACCTCTTGACATAGTCTAAAGTCATAAGGGAATATATTACAAGGCCAATGAAATGTCATTAAGGACTCACACACTGATGAAGTAGGGATTCATTCACTCACTTCCTTCATGATTGCAATGCACATGCGTATGAATGCTTGCTATGATATATTAAACAAAATATTGTAAGAATCTTAGTCAAGTCTTTATTCAAGCACCTTACTCGAGATCTTTTTAAGTTCTCTAATTTGATCAAATATACTAATGATCTCACATCCGACTTTTAAAAAAACACATATGGATTGTGGGTGCTCCATATGTGATCTAACTATTAGATCTCATCCTGACATCTAACCAAGGTGACAATATAAGTGTCTCATCTTTTGCTTAGCCTCAATAGTGCCTAAAAGGACAATTACTCGTATGAGAGAGTCAATAAGCTTGTTTCTATAACAAAAAATAGATATATATGTGCTAACTATCACCAATGCATGCAAATACATAAAGATGATAAAATCAATTATTATTCAATAATTCAAATGATTAAGTGGTGTTTACATTGTGCATCATAAGCTCAAATCCTATGTAACCCTAATGTCTTAACCATTTGGTTCGTAAAAGTGTGTTGTAACCATATCTCGTTGTGCCATTGCTTGTCGAATAAAATTATTCCTCATATCAATGTGCTTGATTCTTTCATGATATTTGGGATCTTTGATAAAATCTAAAGCAGTCGTATTATCACAATTGACGGTGATATGATGAGATGCATCTTTAAGCACATCAAGATCCTCAAGGAACCTTTTAAGCCACATTACTTCTTGCATAGCTGATGTATAAGCCATAAATTCTACTTCCATCGTGGATAAAGGTATATATGCTTATTTCTTACTCATCAAAGAAATAATGCCATTGTTAACTAAGAAAACATATCTAGAGGTTGATTTATGCTCATCTAGACCTCTGTCCCAATCAACGTTAGAATATCCAATAAGTAATAAATTCAAACCTTAATAGCACAACATATGATCCAAAGTCCTTTATATGTAGCGAAGAATTCTTTTAACAACTTTCCAATGATCTAAACTAGGGTTTGCTTGGAAACGACTTACTAAACCTACTAAAAATAGATGTCGGGCCGAGTGCATATCATGGCATACATTAATTTACTCACAACACACACATATGGAGCACGATCATTTTCTTCTTTTCTTCAGGAGTTTTAGGGCAGTTATTAAGACTTAAGGATTAGCCTTTGGCCACATGAGTATTAATGGGCTTGCAATTATGCATTTGAAAAATGTTTAAGTACTTTTCTCAAGTAAGTCTCTTGTGACAAACCAAGAAGTCTCTTAGAGTGATCTCAAAAGATTCACTCCTAGTATGTAACTTGCTTCACCTATGTCCTTCATTTCAAAATTTGAGGACAACCACTGTTTAATGTCAACGATCAACTCCTTGTCATTTCCGACTAATAGAATATCATCCACATATAATGATAGAATTATGAAACTTCTCTTAGAACGCCTAAGATACACCCAATGGTCTTCCTCAACCATCATGAATCCATTGTTTAGAATGGCTCAATAAAATTTAAGATACCATTGTATAGATGATTGCTTTAAGCCATAAATAGATCGATTGAGCTTGCAAACTTTACACTTTTGGCCTTTTACTACAAAATCAACTGGTTGTTGCATATATATTTCTTCATCTAGTTCTCTATTAAGAATTGCAGTCTTAATGTCCATTAGGTAAAGTTCTAAATAAAAATTTGCAATAAGTGCTAGAATAAGACTAACTGAGGCAAACATAACCACTAGGAAAAAAGTTCCCCCATAATCTATGCCCTGTTGTTGAGTATAGCCTTTGGTCACAAGGCAAGCCTTGTACCTTTCAATAGAACCATCTATTTGGTATTTGATCTTGAGATCCCATTTGTTCCCAATAACTTTTAGCCCAGTAGGAAGACCAACCAAGTCCCAAACTTTGTTAGTCTTTATAGATTCCATTTCATCTTTCATAGCATTAATCCATTCCTTACTAGCTTTTGATGTGATAGCCATATGATAATTCCTAGGCTCATCTTCATCATTAGTAATAACCATGAAAGACCCCCCTCAATACTAAAATGACAACGGGGAATATTTCCACATTTTCTCCTTCGAGGATGAAAATCTTCAAAACTTTCATTAGGTTGTACTGAACTAGAAGGGAAGTCGCTCCCACTATCTCTAATTTCTTGAGAAATTAATTCCTTAGTTTCAACTGGGTTGAGAGATGCACCAATCTCAGTGTCTTCTAGTTCCAAGAGTTCTAGATTCTCTTTCATCTCACATCTGTTAGGGAACTCTTCTTCTAAAAATTCCACATCTCATGACTCAATTTCAGTTACAATTCCATCTTGCTGCTCACTGATGAACATATAATCTTTTAAGTTCTCAGAATATCTTATATAGAAACATATTTTATACCTATGTCCTAACTTTCTATGTCGATAAAAGTGTTGTTTATATAAGCAGCATAACCCCATAGTCGTAGATTATCCAAACTTGGCTTTCTGTCGGTCCAAACTTCATAAGGGTAAAAGAAACTAATTTATAGGGCACTCGATTAAGTATATAGGCTGCAGTTAGCAATGCATCTCCCCAATTGGAAACGGGCAAATTTGCTTGTGTCATCATTGATCTAGCTATGTCAGGTAAAGTGCGATTCCTTCGTTTTGTTACACCATATTGTTATGGAGTTCTTGGAATCATTAATTGCCAAATAATTTCTTTTCTTTCATATAATTCTTTAAATTGATTAGACAAATGCTCATAACCTTGGTCAGTTCTTAAAATTTTAAAATTTCTATCTATTGATTCTCAACTCCATCAATAAAATTCCTAAAGCAATCTAATGCTTTATATTTGTGGGAGATTAAATAGACATAACCAAAGCGTGTATAATTATCTATAATAAGAATTAATATGCCTTGCCCTTACATTTAATGGTCCATAGAAGTTAGAATGGATTAATTGTAAAGGAAAATTTGCCTTTTGAGCCTTTACAAAAGGTTTTCTTATTAACTTTCTTGCTAAACAATGTTCACAAATGGGCAAGTCTATTTTAGTGAGTGGGCCTAAAAGACCTTCTCTAGCTAGCCTTTTCATTATGTCTTTCCCAATATGGCCCTATCCATTATGCCATATAAGTGAATCATTATTTCTATTATCAATAAAAGCAAGCAGCGAAAATGAACTATTATGAATATTGGAATTATTAACAATATCCAAAACCATAAAACAATTCATAACATAACTAGAACCATAATAAATTGTTCCAAAGAAAATAGCCTCAAACGTCATATGAAAACTAAACTTAAGCAAGGTAAGAACAAAAAGTAAATTTTGTCAAATATCTGGAGCATAAAGTACATTGTGGAGATACAATGGACGACCATTTCACATATCCAATTTATAAGAATCGATTCCATGCACATCAACATTGGAATCATTCCCCATGTATACTTTAATGTTACCAATTGGAATTTGACAATAATCAACGAACCCTATAAGGTCCCTCATGACGTAATCGGTTGCACTTGAGTCTACGTATGGATAGATTTAGCAATTAACACATTAGTAGCTACATAAGAAGTATGGGCAAGTGTAACTCTTGTACCTTTTTCAGCTCAGTACATTCACGAGTGAAATGCCCCATTTGACCACAATTGTAGCAGTTCATCTTGCTTTTGTATTTTTTGCCAACTCGTTTTCCCTTCTTGTGTTTGACTTTCTTATTAGGCCTAGATTTATCATTTCCTTTGGAAGCACCTCCAGTCCTTTTTCTCTTAGGCTTAAATGCCTTACGAGAACTAGATTCACTAACCAACACATTTGGAGGTCTGGTAGGCCCTAGGTGCACTTCCTCTAACTCCAAATGACGTGCAATAGCCTCAAAGGTTTTTATTTTGTCATTATGTGTCAGATTGAGCCTCATGTGCTCCTAATTATCATGAAGTGACTGAATCACCGCATGGATTTGTTGCTCATCGGAAAGATTGCTTCTAGCCACTTTCAGCTTGCGTATCATGCCAGACATGGCTCTCAAATGCTTTTTCATTAAATTATAGGGATGCTTTTTGTAACTATCAAATTTGAGAGTCAAGCCATGCATCTAAGTTGTGGAAGTCTTTCTAAATTCATATTGAAAGTTGTCCACTAGGCATTTTCAGTGGGGTATTGCTCATAGTTGCACATGAGATCATTCTCCATATTGCTCAACAATGTGATGTGAGTGGTATTACTTTTCTTTTTCTAGCTATCGTAAGCTTCACGATCTCGGCAGTGTTGAGCAGTAGTACCCTCTTTGGGTTGAGCCATCACAGATGTTAAGGCCTTTATGATCTCTTGCTCTTTAAGCACATATTGAATTTTACAATACCATATATCAAAATTGTCACCGTTAAACATTTAACCTTTGTTAAGATCAATTATGATTTGTTTGGAAGCCATCTACTATAAAGCAATGCAACATTTGAATAAGTCTTGATTAACACCATATATACACCAATTTTGTAGCAACAATCATATTAAATAATTATAATGAAACATAAATGAGTAAAGAAGACTTTGATACTTGCGGAATTATGTTACATCATAAAGTTTCCAACATATAATTATTTAAATAATTTTGCCTAAGAATCACATATTGAGGAATAAATTTTACTTAACTCAATATAATCCCACTGATATGTAAATCATATTTGGCATACTAGCATGTTTAAAAAATTTGTAACATTCCAATACAAACATGCCTTAAACAAAATTGCTAAAATCAAGTAATTTTGAAAATTGCCCAAATAAGCACATATAACCAATTCCAGCAAAAATAATCTCAAGAAAATATTTTAAAATAGCAAGATTTTTTTTTACAATTTTCTGGAATTTTCATATATATATTGACATTTATTTCAATTTTTGTGCAATTTCATGAAAATAAGAAATAAATAAATAAATAAACCAACAATTAAATTTGGCATAGGCAGAATATGACATCTAAAACTCCCACTAACTTGTCACTAGTTTGTTATGCTCAAAATTATCATTTATGTAAACAGTAACATAATAGGAAAAGAGCATTACATAGTAATCAAATTTGTCATTTTCTTTTTTAAGAAATATATGGGGTCCACTCTTTAACATTTGACTCCCGTAACATATTTCTTATCACATATCAAGTGGAGTCTAGTGCTAAATATGAGTTTTACCAAAACTCTTTAAACATTCAAACAGTTGTATCTTTTAACCAAAACTCTTATTTGTGCATGTAATATATAGTTGGAATTGTCTCAAAATCTAGTTTCCAATGACAACCATATCAATGGGTTAATTCACATCATATTATGTGAATAATGTCACAAATCAATATGTTACATAGTTATGTGATATGCTAATTTTTTTAAGGTGATAAGATCAATCATATCTAATAGATATAATGTAATACCCACATACCCCCTAGGAGGATATGCAAGTGTCATATAAAACATAATTGAAACAATCCAAATCATATTATCAAATACAACTAAAAAACTTAAATTTATATCTTTCAAAACAAAATCATGTCCAAAATAGAACAAATTTTTTTTCTTGTCCTCTACCGTTGTCTTTGTCCCAGTCTTTAAATCGTCTTATTAGAACCTACACGAAGGCAAAACCATCGTGTTAAGCATATAGTTTAGTAGGAAAAACTAAAAATAGCATAATGGCGATTGTTTCTAACAGTCATGTAACATTCGTATAGACAGATCATAATACAGAGTAATCCAACATTATGTCTCATAACAGAATATGATTCATCAATCAATATAGAACATTCTTGCATCAGAAAAAACTCATAAATATCAAAATAGAATGTACATGTATCATAACTTAATACTAGTACAGGATATAATCTTTTCAGATCAAAGTATGAATTATATCAGAACAAAACTTGTTTTGTATCATATCAGACCTTATCTTTTATTAAAAAAGAATTTTTTTGTATCAGAAAAGAATTTACTTATATCAAAACTGATCATGTATCATAATTCAAAATAAGTTAGACTGTTAATCCTTTTTACAGAAGTGGATAATAGGACCAGAACAGAAGATACCATGATTGGTATTTGAAATAGAAAAGACTAATGTCTTTAAATCAGGGGACACTATAGTGTCGATAATTAGGGGACACCGTAATGTCGATAATTAGGGGACATCGTAGTGTCGATAATCAGGGGACACCTTAGTATCAAGTTACAGGATTAGCTGCAGACCTTTCTAGGCATGCCTATTTACCCACGACTTGGACTTAACAGTTTTAAAATAAACCATTTCAGATTTCAGAAATTTAATGTAAATGATGTAATGCATAGCATATGACCTTATTCATTTGATCAAACTTAACATGCCATATAAATACAAACACGTGCATTAAAATATTAATAAATGTATTGAGTTATCACACACTATGTATATTCACACAATTAGAAAGCACTTCCATTACAATTCCAATTAAAAATCCAAATCTATACAACCTTTGATGAACTTATTCCACATCAAACTAGGTTCATTTTCAAGCTCAATTAAGTCCATTTAAACCATTATTAAGTACTTTAATCTTATATAGTAAAACAATTATCTAAAACCAACATTTTCCAATTCTTAAGTACTTCCCACGACTGTGAGAATAAGCTTTATAAATCCCACGATTGTGGGATGAGTGAATCGAAGGTTCACTCGCCCATAACCTCCAAATTGTTTCCAAAACTTGACTTTTTTACTTTCATTCAACACACCTTAACCAAAGTCCATCAATTTCACTTCAATTCTACCTTATTTATACTTCAGTACCTCATAAAATTCATGTCCAAACAAATTAAAAAAATCATTCATTAAGTAATTTAGAAATCATCATCTTAAATACATCAAAATCCAAAGCAAAAGCTATCAAACAAGTATCATATTCCAAACCTCAATTCATCATCAACTCAATACATATTCTATCCAATTCAAGCATCATATAATTCATATTACATCATGATATCAAGTTTGGAAATCCCTTACCATCTTAACTTTAAGAACAATTCCAAAGAATCAAGCTAACTAGTCTTTCAAGCAAACAAACATAGCTCCTAAACCAAGATGCAAATCTCAACACCAATAGTAACTTACAAAGATTCCAAGTGAAGATGATCCTAATTCAAGCAAAATTCTAGAATTTGAAAGGAAATGAGAGAGTTTTGGTGGAGAGAATGAGCAAAGAAGGAAGAGTTATAGCAGAAACTAGCCAATGCATAAGGTCATGCCATGTGTAAGATAACTCATCTTGCTCTAGGGGGCCTTTTTACATAAAGACACAAGCCAAATGTCCTCTCCCTAGCTAGCACACATGTTCTTTTGTGAAACTGCCAAATGTCACAATTTAATCAGGCCACTTGTCACTCAACCAATGTTGTCAAGTGTCACTAATTTATAGGCTTAGTCATTCCAATTTTCACGTACCAACTTATCTTGCCATTTGACAATTTTCCTAGTTCAAATGTACATTTTAATACCTCAATTCTCTAATGATATCAATTAATTCCAATTCACTAAGTAGGATCTATTAAATCCAAAATTCAAGTCAAATGCAATTCTCAATCATCTCATAATTTTAATACCTAACATATATGTACTTTTCTGAACATATAACATTCCAACTAGGGTACAATTTGGGACCTTACATATAAAATTCACATAATTATATCATAAAGAACTAATAACATAAATGATGCCATGTTATCATACGTATCATCAAAAATATGTGAAATATTTCAACAAGTAGGGAATGCTGGGGTGAACCAGAAAAGTTTGGATAGTGCCGGATCAAAATGTTAGCTAGGTAAGTGTCCTATAGTAAAAGGAGTAGTTATGAGCCCTATAGACCAAATTTAATGTTTTGTGCTTCCAAATGTTTTGTTAACATAAATAAGGCTTATTTCATAATTTGTATATTCAATTTACACATGTAATATACCATTAGAATCCTCATAAATTCTACTTTCTAATGAGACCTATTTTCGTATATTAATTAACAAAATTAATTTGTCAAATAATTCCTTCAAGTTTGGTTCATTGAAGATATACATACTCAAGCTAAATATGATGCATACTTTTACTGACTTGCTAATTCAAAAATAAACATATCACAACATATCTCGATTCATCGAAAGATATGAAAAGAATCATGGACAAGCTCTGATACCAAAAGATAGAGGGAAAGAACTTAAGCAGATTGGATTAGAGTGGTTGGATTGCTGTTGCTACTCCTCTTCTCTCCTCTTGATCTCCATTGGCTCTTTTCTCAATTTGGTAAATGGAGGCTAGGTCTTTATGGGTTTTGTTATGTTCTTTTACATTTCTAAGCCTAAACATGCGATATCATTTTGTCAAAACCTATAAACACACTAAAACACTTACCAAAACATAATGCAAACTATAACTATCATTACTAAATTTTATAAATTAGAGGAAATCACTAAAAACGATAAGGCATAATAAATTTGACACAAATGATAAGCAAAAACTTAGAAATAAAATTCAAATTAACCACAACCTAGTGATCGAAAGCCCTAAGTTGACCACCACAATGACTATGATTTGCTTACTAAACTTTTCCAATTAAATGTCATATCGATTCTTTAATCAAACTAAATTTGTGATAGTCTCTAATTGAACAAAAAAAAGTGAATTTCATATAGATGAATAACTTCATATGACGTTGTTCCAAATTGAAAAATAATGTGATATAAAGCACGACATCGTATAGGTTGAAACATCTACACGACACTATGTGCAATGGCGTATATTATGCCATGTAAAAAGAAATGAATTTGTTTCATTAATTTTCATTAGAACTTTTAATGGAGATGAATCTCATAAGGTCAAGTGTTACAAAACTAAAACCACAGAAGGTGACTGATGATTTAAAAAAATAAGGATATGAATTGGAAACATTGTAAATTATATAGGTTATGAATCTAACCCGATTATTAATTACATTTTGGTTCTTTTAGGATTTTTAATGGAGATGAACAACATAGGGGTCAAGTATTATAAAACAAAAATAATAGGAGGTGATTGATAATTTTAAATAATCAGGAACTAATTTTAAAAGGGTGCACATTATATAGGTTATAGGAATTTAACCATTAATATTAATTACATTTTAATTCTTTATTTTCTTATCAAATCAAGTTTACTTTTTTATTTTGTTATCCTTTAACTTTAAAATGTGTTAGTATAAGAAGAAAAATAAATCAATTTAAATCTAATTAATTAATAATAAAAGTTTCAGATCAAATTGAGACAAAAGTTAAGAAAATAAACCATGCTTAAGGTTAAAATTATATGACAAATTTAATTTTTTTATAAATAAGAAAGCAACCTTGATTCCTTAATTTTTACTTGTTTGATTACTAAGCATGGATAAAATAGGGAGTGACAAAACTAAAATGAATTTTAACCAACCCTATATTTTGATTCATAAAGGAGTGTGGTATAACCTAAAAATAAATATCATAGATAACAAATGAGCAATCGTGTTAATAAAATCATATTCTCCTCTTGTGCTCTTACAATGCAACGTCTCTCTTCCTCTAAGTGTTCCTTCTCAACTTCTTTATTCTCTCTTTTCCTCTGGTTCCTTATCAACATATCTGGGTTAGTTTTTTTATGGTTTTAATTTTCTTGTTTTATTTTTGTAATGTATTCCTTTTTGATGGATTGTTGTTTACATAAATGATTGAATTAATTATTACAAGATGATTATGTTTATTTGTTTAATCATTTTAAAGTATGAATTGCACAAGCCCAACTTCATATTCTAGAGACATACATACTGTGAACGAGAGGCACCCCTAAATTATGTACTTTATTTATACTTATTTAAAAGAGAAGTTCTATAACCTAATTCTTAATGAGGGTATTGAATATGTTGGTTTGAATATAATCAAAAGGTGAAAACATGTAAATGAAATGTAAGGGATAGTTAAAATGTCATTATGAAAATTTAGCATATCAATTTAGCATGCCATTGCAATGCACCATTAAGGAAGGTATCATCATCTAATTATATTGCATGCAAGGCCAAAAGAACTTCCTGTAGAGAAATAAGTTAAACAATTTTCATTTTCAGAAAAATTCAGAAGACATTTGATTAATTTCTATTACCTCATCCTAAAACCTATACTTATGTTCTCTGTAAGAGTTGGTCCTTATATAAATATTTTAATAAGAATTGCAATATTGATAGTATATACTTCATTTATTATATGCTAATGATGGTGCCTTTAGGCAATGCTTATGTTGAAAAATGTAAATATGGTGTGGTTACTTAGAGTTAACGCTTTGATAATTTGATATATTTCATGATTATTACTAATTTTTAATCACAATCATTGCTCTTATACCTCAACTGTAACATCCCATTTTCATACTAAGGGTTAGAACCTTATATTTCTATAATTAACAAATAGAAATGAGAGTTTAGAAAAATAAATTTTATGCTCATGCATAATGTTAGCATACACACATGTGAATATTAATTTTTGCACACTAAAATGATTGTACATCCATTCATTGACATTTTTCGGGTATAATTGGTTTATAATTATGATTATATCTGGAATTGTGAATTGTATATGTTAAGAATTGATTTGGAGAGTATAATTATTTATTCAAAATTTTTGGTAAAATTTTGAGGATTTTCTAAAAATTTAAGGGTATTTTTGGACTAGAAAAAATGTCAAGTGGTAGAACAATTGATGAATAGTGGTAAAAATAAAAGTCAAATGGTAGTAGAAATTTTAATATATGACATTAAGATTTAATGACTTATGTTATTAAAAATTAGGGTTGGAGACAAATGGATTAGTATATTAAAAGACCAAAAGTGAGCCTAAGAAAGTGACAAGTGTCATCACCCTCATCACTTACTATTCTTTTACCCAATTAAAAACCATTTCATGGTCTTTTACTTGTCGATTCACAACATATGTTTCATTTCTCCATCTTCTTCTTTTTCTTCAATTTTCTCTTCTTCACTCTCGAAACTCACTCTCACCCTTACCATGCTGATTTTTGGTCCTGCTCTTTCACTTTGTTTCTCCAAGATTTTTTGTCTTCTCTTGTAAGTAAAGACCTAACCCTACAACCTTTTATTGATGATGTACGCGTAAGAGAAGGAAGCTAGGGTTAAGAGAGATCTTGAAGAGTTTGAAGAATCTTGGAGCTTCATCAAGTAAGTTATGCTTTAAATATCATGGGTAAGGTTAAATGAAGCTAGAATAATGAGTAAATTAAGATTTGATGACTTGATTATGCAATGTTTATGTATGTGTCATGGGTGATGAAAAATTTATGGAAATGTCTTGCTCTTGTATATGTATGACGGGCAGTAATTCATATATTGTTATAGAGATGTTTTTGAGGTGGAATGATCATCATAATAGTGTTAGGATGAGTACAGAAAATTGATAATGAATGATATGTGCACATGTTCTGTTCTGAGTTAATGATCAAATATAGATCATGATTTATTTATGAATGATATTGAGTTGAAATGGAGTTGAGAATGAAGAGTAAATGAAATAGAAAAAAAGATATCTTTGTACAAGTTATGTTAGGTGTAAAATCTAGAAAATTGGAAGATGAGTGCTGAAAAATGTAGCAGTGAACGCAAGTTATGTTAGGTGTAAAATCTAGAAAATTGGAAGATGAGTGCTGAAAAATGTAGCAGTAACATGTTCACTGATTATACTTTTTGTGAAAGTTCGTTGCGGCCAACTCCTTGTTTCGCCTTGACCAACTTGTAGGATTTTACAAGTATTCCTCTCGGAACACTTTCACCACGGCTAACTCTTAGCTTCACCGTGGCAAACTTTCCTGCACAGCTTTGAAAATAATCAGAAAAAGTTGACCCAAAAGTCTGTTTTTGGAAAAATCTGAAATGATCAATTGGTTTATGAAATTAGATTCAAAGTGTTTTATTGAGGTATTAACCCTAAGTTCAAATGACACTTAAGTGAGCTTTGATATTTGAATGTTATCGTGACATGAATAATGGAAAGATATCTGAGATAGTGATTGAACATGCATTGTGCATTTTCCATATTCTTATATGTGCATAAATGAATACTTATATAATTGTGCAAAATTATGATGTGTGTAAATGTACATTGCATAGTATAGAGGAGCATATTGAGCGCCATCATCCAGGCGTTGCTGGGACTTCGAGGCAATAACTTCTGGAGCGATCTGTAAGTAACCTAGGTTGTAACATCCCATCTCCATATTAAGGGTTGTGACCTGAAATTTCAGTACATGCGAGCTCAAAGAGAAATTGAGATTAAGGAATGCATCTTTCTTACTCATGCATCATGTTAGC
>JANZLD010221249.1:0-18335 GCA_026413575.1 Erythroxylum carthagenense
TTCCGATTTCATAATCATACACAAACTCAAATCCATACTTAATTTCAGCATTTATTTACAATCCGAAAAGAATACACCAACATCAAACTTTACACATAAATACAAAACATGCACAAATCGAACTGAAATCGTGATCGTCTTCCATCCGATCTCCTGCTCGAAAACCTGGAGATGTGGATGAAAGAGGGGGGTGAGCTTTTGCTCCGTGGATAACATATTTATACTCGAAAATAAGCAAAAATCATTTCGTAAAAATGTTTATCATTTCTAAACATTTCTCAGTAACAAGAATTTCAAACCCCAAAAAGTCAAACTTTTCTTAATTCTTCAAATTTTCACACTTTTCTTTTTATTTCTCAATTTTCAACTTCCATTTCAAATCAACTCATTCTCTTAAACTTTCATTTATCTGACTCGTAACCTTTAACCAATCCTCTCACTTAGGTTCAATCAATCTCTTTCCATTTAATCTCCTAAAAATCATAAGTCCACAAGAAAATGTATCTAAATATGTTAGGAATCTAACGCTTCAAAAATTGAATGAATCGGATGTTAGATGAAGGAATTATAAGAAAAAGATTGAAAAAGGGTCGGATCAGAAGCAAAAGGACATAATTTCAATTTTATTGATAAAACCGAATTTTTCAAAAATCATAACTCTTGATTCCGAATTCCGAATTTAACAAATTTGGTATTAATAAAAAGATCAAAGGAAGCTTTACAACTTCCATGAAGAACTCAAAAATCAATTCCCTCTTTAAAGGGGTCAAAAACCTAATCAAAGTTACTGCCCTGTCAAACATCACATAAACAAACTCCAAACTAAAATTCATATCTTCCAATTCCCACATCAAAAAATTGCATACTTTATAGTGTCGGAAAGATTGATAAACAAGCTACATAAGACATAGGGCTACAAATTATGTGAAGGGAACGAAGTTCAATTTAGTTCTTAAGATTGTCAATTTCGAGATCAAAGTTGGTGTTGATTTCAGTCTCGAATTAACCAGAGCTGAACGAGTATTTTGCCATAACTTTCTAAATTCTGATATGAATTGAGCGTTCTTGGTGCCATTTTAAAGATGAAACATAAAGGAACATTTTTCAAGAAGAAAGTTCGGTCAAATTATGTCGTTTAGCTGCCCAAAATCAGGAAGCAAGATGGCTGTTTTCAGGGGCAAATATGGAACATCACTTAAGATGGCAAGAAAGACATGAGGGAGGTCGGCTATGAGAGGGAGAAGCACAAAAATTCCAGAACAAAGCAAGAAAAAGAAAGAAAGACCGAAGAGAGAAGGAGAAAGGAGAGAAGCTTCGGTGGAGTGGAGAAGAACTGAAGAGAAGGAGATTTTCATGGAAAGCTAGGGATTTTCGTGGAAAAGAAGAGAAGATTCAAGCTTCCAAGGTAAGTTTCATCTTTGTTTTGCTTGAAATAGATGATGGTTTTGTTATGGTGAAAAAAATCCTAGAGAGAGAAATGATTAGAGAAGGAAGAAGATGTTGATTTTTCAAAGGGTTTTTGGATTCTAAGCTAAGTATTGGAGTTTCTAACCTATAGGAACTATAGGTTGGTTAGATTGGAGGTTAATTAGGGTTATGCTATTTTTATGATTTTGGAATTTTGGAATTTTTGGAAATGTCTTGATCCGGTTTCCTGATCGGGTCCCAACATTAAGATTCACTACATTTGTATTAGTGTATGTATTATGGAACATGATATTAATATTGTAATGTAATGGTATACCCTCGAATGTGATAGAGAAGTGAATATATTTTCATGAATTGTGTGAAGAAAATAGGGAGATAAGTAGAAATGATGAGATTAAAGTGTACAAGTAGAATGTAATGAAACCAGAAATTTTTATGATCTTAAGGAGATGAATTTGGAATCGAAGTGGTTGTTTGATTAATGTGACAAGAGTTACGATCCACTATAAGAATACATTAGTGGAAATTTAGATCAAAATTTTATGATGATTATACATCTATAATTCTGAATCGATTAAGGATATATATAGGGGAGATGAAATAAATGACAATAGGAAGATGTGATAGAAATAAGATAAAGAAAAAGAGGATAAATCAAATGAGAAGAGTTAATGCACTCAATACGATAGTCGAATCATTGCGACATGATGTAATACTAGAGGAGGCAAATTTTGGAGAACTATAGTAGAATTAATGTTAGTAAGTGTGATAATATGAGGAAGAAGGTGCAAAACATGATGGTGTCTTGAAAATATAGGTTTCTATTATGATTATGGCAGGGATACCCCGATCGTGGGCAAGAATTAAGAGAGAAATATTGTTTAGAATCAATTAAGATTAAAGTATTACTATTGTCAGATGTAAATTGGTGATTTGTTAGAAAATAATCTTTGGATAGAATGGGATGATCTTTATGATACACACCTAAGCATATGTGACAATGATCATGTCTACTACTTCATTGAGTTTTGGTAACCAAAACATGATGACCTTGTAAAACACAATAGAAATTAATATTCTTGAGGTACTAAGAATGTATGATAAAATAGTGATGGAAACAGTGGATTGATAAAAGTTACATGAATAATATAGATGATGGAAATAAGAAATCTTCTTTATAAGAAGAATTTCACTGAATTAGATTAAGTAGACTAGATAGTTTATTCTTAAGAATGATCAATGAAGGAATGACTCTTAAATGATTATTTAATGAATCAAAGGTGAATATTGGAGTCCTAATCTTAGCCGAAACTCAAGCATAAGATGCAGAATATGTCACTGCAAGTGTATGCATTTTGTTGGTGTAAAGTATCCAACTAAGTGATAGATTCTGGAATTTGAGGTGAAATTAAGAATAAAAGATAAAAATCAGGTCTGATGAATGTGTTACCAACACAAGAAATTAAGATTTCAAATAAACTGAAATGTGTGGAGAAGCTAGTATGAATGAGCAGATATTAGAGTAAGTCAATGTGAAATCATAAGAAATCGAATGAATTGAGAAAATCATTTGAGAAAGGGAGTCAATTGGGAAATTGAGAATAACATACAATAATACTACTTCACTAAGGAATTAGTTACTTAATGAATTACAAGAACTAATCATAAGCACATGGAATTTTGACAATATTTGTTGGAGTTAATAAGTGCCCCCGATAGTATTATGGTACTGAAGATTAAAATGATTTAAGCAAAAATTGGATCAATCAATGACTATAATTGTAGATGGCATTTTGAGTGTATTAGAGAAGTTAAGAGAATTATGAAGAAATATAACAATGATACTAATTATATCGTTTAGATTTGGAGATTTTATGATATACAATGATGCCTATATAAGGGATCAGGATAAAATCCAATGCAGCATAATAAAGTGATTTTATATGCATGGAGAAAATTAAATATTAAAATTTCATGAGTTTATTATTTGTTATATAAATTTAAACTTGCTACAATAATGATTGCTTGAAAGTTTGAAGACAATATATATATGCAGAAACATTTTGGAATTTATAGAGACCATTTATGTTTGAGGTAATTATGAAGTTTGAAAGAGCTTAATGTAAGGCTGAGACAATGAATAGAGTCACTTGAAGATTTTGATTGTGTAAATGGGTAATTCCTGGTAAAGCTGGCTTTGCAATCTGATGTATTGAACAAAAAATTGAAGACAAAATAGCACAAATTTAGATGTTGAGGTTACCAAACCAAGTGCAATAAAGAGCACATAATGTTAAGTTAAATTTTGGGCAAATCAAAGCATTATTAGCTATTAAATCTAAGATCAGTCCCACAGGAAAAGATTAACAAAGCCCAAATTGAGGATTCAGAAATTGTGAATCTTAATAAGGAATTTAGAACGAATATGAATTTTAAGTTCGAATAGGAAAAATGTTACCTTGTGAATGAAATGAGAAGGATGTGTACCCAATAAAGATGAGTGAGCGAAGATGTTATTAGAGAAAGCGTAAGTAACTAAATGTTTGAATTGCCAACAGTCCTAACTGTTGGAGATATGCTTAAACCTTATTTTTTGGAGTTCATAGGAATATAAGATCAAGGTATAGTTCTAATTGACTTTCAGCATAACAATCATTATTACTGCGATGTCATGAGAATACTGTATGAGGTGTTACACGACAAAAGGAGTCGTTTTCCTTTACAAAAGGGTTAAAGGCCACAATTGATTCAAGGTACTGTTGATGAGTGAATGAGTCTAAATTTTGGTGGATCAACATCGAAGTTATGGAATATTGTGAGACATACCGAAGAGTTAAATGCATTAACACTAAAGAGAAGTGAAAAGATGAATTATCTCTAAGAGTATCACCTTTCCAAGGTGTGCTTACATTGAGTACAAGATGTGCTCATATTAGGAAAAAATGATAAACTAAGCTCGAATTTTATTGGTCCACATGAAGTTATTGAGAACATAAGACCATTAACATATAAGTTTGTAGTACCAACAAAGATGTTTCAGATTCATAATGTGTGATATATGAGTATGCTAAGAAATATTAATATGATCTGAAAAAGATGTATTGTTGGCACATGAAGTAAAAATTGTGAGTAATCTGAGATATATATTGAGGAACTCGTTATGGAAATGAATAATTAAATAAGGGATTGACAAACCGAGTGGTTCCATTAACTATAGTTTAGTGAAGGAAAATATTCGAGTGATGACAGTTAAAAGGGAAATAGAGGAGCATATGAGGAGACAATATCCCCACTAGCTCAAACAAACAAGTAAGAATCTCGAGGACGAAATTTCTTTTAAGGAGGGGAGAGTTGTAACATCTCATTACCTGCGGGGAGGTTAGGATAGTAAATATGAAAGAATACTAAGAGATTTGAAATGCAGTTCATGCCCATACGTAATATGTCATACACATACATGTGAATAATACATTTTTTGCACATAAAAATAATTGTACATGCATTCATGGATAATTCTGGGTATAATTAATTGTGATGAGATACTATTGAAAAATGTGGAATTGTTGGATCTAAAATTTAATTGGAGAGTGTAGTTATTAATTTTTAAATCTTGGTAAATTTTGAGGAATAATGTCCGAAAATATGGGATATAATTGTCCTAGGAAAAATGCCACTTGGCTAGTAAATTAATGTATGGAAAATAGAAATAGAAATAAAACAATATTGGAGAATTTACAAATGATATTGAAAATATTGGAGATAATTGTAATGAAAGGTTGAAAGTTATGGGAGCTAGTTCAAAGAGAACTTAGTTAGAGCTTAAGATGTTAGATAAGTGACAAGTGTCACTTATTTAGTTTAAGCTTTGACTATACAATTTTATTGGAAAAACCAAGTGTTGTAATCTTATTTTCATCTTCCTCATAACCTCTTCTTCCAGTTTCTTCTAATACATAGAGTTTTTCATCAAATCTCCACTAGAATAAATTCTTGTTTTCTTCTACCCACTACCACTCCTACCTTGTTATTTCTTTCATTTGCCCCAAAGAAAACCGAAACGTACCAACCCTGCAATGACCTATGTGGTTGCATGAGGGATTAGGGTTCACGTGATTTTGAAGATATTAGAGCTTTAAACAAATAAACTTTTTATGGTTCTTTATTTCTATATAAGATGAAGCATGCATAACCATAGCTGCATCACCATAGCTTACTGTTATTATGCAATAGTGAAATCATGTTTGTCGAAAAGTGAGTGAGGAAATTCAGGGTATGCCGTATATGTTGATTTTTTAGATTTGATGATCAATATGTTATAGGATGGTGTTGAAAGGATTTTATTTTTGAGCTATAAAAAAATCATTGATAGGGTGTATAGGGAGAGTGCAAAAAATCTTGAAAAGTTTATAAGTATATACTCTGTTCACATATGAAATTTTGGACGGTTTTAGAAATGGACAAAAACGAGTTTAGAGTTAAGGAATAATAATGTGGTGATGTCTAGGAAGGAGAATGAAAGATTTAAAATGAAGTTGAGAAGCAAAATAGAGAATGTATAAAAAGGATGATTTTCTGATATGCTCTATTTCTCTTCACTGTGAACATATATATATATGTGTGGGGGTATGTGAAAATGTGACTGTTTTAGAGATGACCAAAAGAATGGTTTTAGAGTTGAAGAATAATTTTGAGATGATTGTTTGAGGTGAGAGAGATCGTATAAATGATAGTTAGAGGAAGAGAATTAAGAAAATGTAGAGAATAAAGAGATAGGACAATGTATAGAAAATGATGAAGTGCAGAACATGAAGGGGATGAATAACTGATATTTGGTTTGCGATGATTTTGAGAAATTTTAGTAAATTTTCATATTTAGGGGTACTATGAATTTGTGGTGAATTAGTTTGATGGAAATGGAGTGGAAAAACCAATAAATGAAAATTGAAGTGTTGAATTTAGTGAAGAAAGACACGTAGTCAACAAAGAAAAGACGAAGAGAGGTAAAAGTTTGTTCTGAAATTTCTTGGTTAAGATGTATTGATCTAGGAAAATTTTGACAAGATTGCCTTCTGAAAAGTTTTATATCTTTCTTTTAATTTTTTATTGATATAAATTTTGTAATTTTTAGAGTTCTGGATCAAAAATTATGGAGGTTTGAAGTTGGGTATGCGACCACAATTGCGATTTTTAGACTTTCACATAAAAGTCGCTATCGTGCAAATGCACGATAGCAATTTTTAGACTTTTAAATGAAAGATTTTATACTTTTGCAGGAAAGTCACTATCATGCGTTTCCATTATAGTGAATTTGGAGGTTTAGAGGTGAAAATTGTGATCGTGTACATACACAATCGCGAGTTTGGAATGCTGAGAGGCTGATGAACATCCTTTGGTTTTTTGACTATATCTTCTTCGTTTGACCTAAAAATGACATTATACTTGAACCATTCGATTCATAAGAAATTTTTCTACCTCTCCACCAAAAATTATAGCCATATGAAATAAATTGAGAGAGATTGAGTGATAAACGTGGGATAGGTCTGACTAGTATGCTCTCATCCAACTCTTTTGTCTATATCTGTCACACCCATGACCCTCACTCACAACTGTGAGTCATGCATGCCCGTGATTTTTGTTACAGCTGTATTTGTCACAGCAAAACAATGTGCTCTTCAATTGTTAGTTGTGACTTGCTGTGTATCCGAGAGTAATTGAAAGCTAAACAGTCTTGCTTCTTTTGACAATAACTTCTTCTATAGACCTCTAAATGACTTGATTCTTAAACCAATATATTTCCAACACATTATTCTATCTATCCAAAAAAATTCACAGCGTTTTTAATTGATTTGAAAATGGTTGATCGAATGAAAATGAGGGAATCTGCTAGAATAGTGTGAACTGGTGTTATTTTACTGTATATACTTCGGTATTTTGAATATATCTGGATCTGTAAGGTTCCAAATGAGATGATTTTTAATGTTGAGTAAACTAGATACATAGACTTATAGTTATATGAAGAAGTGGAATTTTGATTCAGCCTCTAAGATGTTTAATTTTTGGATGGAAGTTGTGTATAGTCTATTGTTTTAAAATGAGAACAACCCGAAAATGTTTGAAGTATAACTTTCAAATTACTGAACCAAATTGAATGATTGTGGTTTCATTAGAAACTTAAGACAATAGGGAATACTTTTATAGTAGAAAATATTACCAAATTACTTCATTTGCTGATCAGAATGATTATGAAAAATTAACCCAAAGGTATGAATTTTTGGAGGTGATATAGGGCTGAAATGAGAGTTAGATAATTGTTTGGTCTTGTAATGCTAGAATTACATTAATGAGTGAATTGTTGGTATTAAAGTACCAAAGAAATATGTAAAATGGAGATGAAGTGGTTCATTTGATTAAATTTTTGATTCGAAGAAGAGGAGAAAAGTGTATCTAGTTTAAATGAATGAGAAATTGATAATAAGAGCAAGTAATGCGAGAAAAGAAATGATAAGTGATTGAATTATCAAATGTAAATGAGCATAAAATATGAAATTGGATAATATACCCGAGATTGTCATGAACATGAATTGTACATATTCCATATCTACATGTGTGCATAAATGAATGCTTATAATTGTGCAAAGTTATTAATGTGAGAGTGAAATATGTATATTGCATAATTTGAATATGCAGGATAAACGCCTGCATTTAAACATTTCCAAAACTAGGAAGCCAATGCTAATCTGGAGCATACTATGAGTAGACCTAGATGGTCTTACCTTATTGTTTGTTTCATTTATGTTATGACTTGAGTGATTATGAATGAGATGTGAATTGATTGCGTGATTCTGGACAATGAAAGCCTGAGGTTTCTGATGTTTGAATGTAATATTAAAGTGCTAATTGTATTTAAATGTGACGAACTAAATGCTTCATGACATGAATAAATGATCGCAAAGTGTTTCTCAACATAAATGTTAAATACCGAACTAAGGTCCGAGGACATGTGAAAGTGAATAAGTGATCATGTGACTGATGCATTTCACTACATGATGCATAAAAGATAAAGACAATAATGACCAGAGGAGACACCAAAATGAGCTTGATATCCCCAACGGATATAGGACAGTTATCAATGAGCGCCATATCCCCAACAAATACAGGACAATTATTAATGAATCTGGCATCCATAAAGGGTACGAGACAGTTTAAGAACTCAGTTATAATAAAGTAATAAATGAAATCTGGGTCTTATGTGCACTACATATACATGATATGAATGATTATAATGTGTTGAATGTAAAATGTGAAATGATTGATTAAGTGTATGTGATCTAATGTGATTGTTAGATAAATGATGTGAATTATGTGGTATGTGACTAGGTGAGCCATCGAGGATGGTCACTTACTAAGTTCGCAAAACTCACCTAAAATTTAGAAATATTTTTCAAGCTCAGAAGAGTACCCTGTTAGACAAATGAGAGTATACCTACTACATGCAAGTAAGAGATAGAGTCGGGATCAATTTGTGTCTGCATTTGTTTTCTCATTTTTTTGTATCCAATTGCTTGTTTCGAAATTTCTACAAATGTATATGAAATAACTTTCCAATATGAAAATATTGTAAATGAGTTTGACTAATGAGTGTAGTAACACTCTTGAATGAAATGGTTTATAAAAAGAAAGGGCCTAATTGATTATTGATTTTTGCACACGTGTCTGTTAAATGTGAAAAAAAAATGTACTGAGCTTTTCGAGAGTTTGACCATTCTAGCATGTCACCCTTACAGGATTCACACTCGGACATCACTCAGGAAGTCGGGTACGTGTCTCAAGAGGGTGGTGTGCTACATAACATGCATTAATGGAAGTTTAAGGAGGGTAATGATCAAATTGGCAGCCAATAAAACTTGTTTTTATTCCATTCCATGCAAAGTTTTTTGCCACGATCACATCACGATACAATCTCGAAACACTCTCTCTTATCTTGAGTCACCATTTAAGACCATTTTACTTATCCTTTAGATCTCCTATATGTGTGACCCATTAGGTTCCTAGTTATGTTGGCCACTTGAATTAACACTTAATTCAATAACCCCCAATTGACCGAAAAGTCTGTGATTTGACTACTAACCCTTCTATATGCAATGTTTCTATGTAATTTTTCCTTTCACCATCTATGATATTAGGGGGATTAGCCTCAATATGATGATGCATAGGATTAATCTAGAAGAAAGATGTAAATCCAAACATGTATGAGCGACAGAGAAGCTTAAATCCAAACATTCAAGAGGTTATGAAGAAGGAGGTAGTGAAGTTATTAGATGCAAGGATTTTTTATCTCATTTCAAATAGTGAGTGGGAGAGTCAGGTACAGTGTGTACCTAAGAGGGAAGGCATGACAGTGATGGAAAATTAAAAAGGTGAAAAGATTTCTACTAGGAAAATCACAGGTTGAAGAGTATGTATTGATTACCAAAAGCTCAATTTCGCCACCAAGAATGATCGTTTCCTTTCAGCTTTTGTGTTGGCCCCCGATTTTTAAGTGGAATTTAGAAATAATAATTGAAAAGAAATGAGTGTTATTATGTATATGGTTAGGTATAAAGGCATTTATACTTAAAGGAAATTGATAAGAAAATAATCATTTTGATTTTGATACCTTCGGGTTTTGAGTAGATTGGTATGGTTTATGAAAATTTAAAGTGAATGAGTTGAATGAAATGGGAGTTGAAAATCAAGAAATAAAGAAAGAAAGTGAGAAAATTTGAAGCATTATGAAAGTTGACTTTTGGATATAGAAAGTTTGACTTGAGAGTTGACTTTTTAATTGAGGCCAAATTTGAGAAAATAATCTTCATGAAACTTGTAGTTTATATTGAGAGCTTTCCTTCGCCATAAATTTTGATAATTTTCGATATCAGGAGTAAAAGTTATGATCAGTCAAAGTTTGTTTTGTAAAAATATCTTTAAGTGTGTATTTGCGTATACTCGGCTTTGAGGCCACTCGTCATATGTATTTAGTCTGAATTGGAGTAAGTGATCTTCATGAAAGTTGTAGCTTGTCTGTCAATCTTTCCGACGCTATAAATTATGCAGTTTTTGGATGTAGGAATTGCAATTTATGAAATTTGGATATTTGGTTGTGGTATAGGATGACAAATTACAGGGCAAAATCTTTGAGTGACAAATTGACCTAGTTAGAGATTGATTTTGCTTTTAAGTGCTTCATGAAAGTTTTATATTATGTTTTTATCTTTCCATTGAGGTATAGTATGCAATTTTTGGACTATGGAATAGGAAGTTATGATTTTTGGAAGTTTTGTTACTATTTTGAGATGACAAGTAGGGGCAGTAATTTGGATTGGATTTTTGACCCCTTTAGAGATGGAATTGTTTTTTGAGTTCTTCATGGAAGTTGTAGAGCTTCCTTTTATCTTTCCATCGACACAAAATTTATTAAATTTGGAGTTCGAGATCAAGAGTTATGAATTCTGAAATTTGGAATGTCGAAGAATAACAGCAGAGTTGTCTAGATTAGTCACTGTACATAACCTAGTCGACTAGTAGCCTTCAACTAGTCGACTAGTGCATGCATTTTTGCCTTGTTTCCCTGACCGTCTCTCAATATTTTGCTTCTAATTTCTCCGTCCGATATCTGATTGACATGATTTTTGAAGCGTTAAATTTCTAAGACAATTATCTACATCATGATGGGAATTTTATAAGTTTTCAGATTAAATTGAAAGAGATTGATTTAATCAAAATGAGTCGACAATTTTATGAACATGGTTCAGTATTTCGGTGAATTATCGATCTGTAGAGATCCGATTGAGTTAATTCTTGAGGCAAAATAAAATTGAGACATGGGGCTACAAGTTATATGAAGGAATCAAATTTCAATTTAGCTCCTAAGATTTTAAATTTCTGAATTGAAGATCAGATTCGTGTGCAATCTTGGATTAGTAACATCTGAAAGTATTTTGGTCATAACTTTTACTATAGTAATCCAAATGAGGTTATTCTTAATTTTGATTAAACTAGAGAAATAGAATTACAATTGTTATGCAGAAATCGAGTTTCAATTTTGTCCTTAAGAATGTCAATTTTTGTATGGAAATAACGTGTTGGAAAATATGTTAACATATGAGCAATCTGAAATGTTTTGAGCTTAACTTTTGATGTAGTGCTCCAAATTAAATGATTTTGGTGTCATTTTGAAATTAAGACACTAAGGAACAATTCTCTAGAAGGAAATTTTGACAAATTCTTTCAATTTGATAGTGCGAAACATATCCGAAAGTAAGCATGACTTAAAGTAAAGTTCAAGGGCATTTGTGGAACATCACTTAAGGATTTAAGACTTTAGGCATACAAGTAAGGGCGTATGGGTCATTTAACATTCATTTAATGAAAAGGGAGAGGGGCTATCATTTAAGAAGGATTAAAAGCAAGGTGAAGCCCGAAACATTAAGGAAAAGAAGAAAAACATGAAAGAAGAAAGAAAGGAAGGGTGTTGCCGTGGAGAAGAAAGGGGAAAAGGGGAAAGATAGCTAGGTTTCGAAATTTTTCAGCCTTTAAGCATGATTTTCGTTGCTTCACAAGGAAAAAGTGAGGAAGAGGATGAAAGCTTGCTTTATAAGCAAAGAAAATCCGAAATCTGTGAAGGTTGAAGGTAAGAAAAATTTTCGATCTTCAAGTTTTTAGTGAATTATTGGTTTAGAAACATAGATAATAGTGTGGGTTTGTCAATTCTAAGATCAATTTTAGGAATTGCTTGAATTAATTGGATTAATTTTGGATGGAAATTAATTAGGGTTACGCCTAATATTGTGCTTGGGGTTTTTGGAAATTATTGGCTTAGAATCATGGAAAATATGACGGATTGGTGAATTATGATACCAATTTTGAAGAATTTGTGATTTATGACATGAATTTGGGTAAATTGGTTTAGGTCAATATTGTAAATTGGGGGTTTTGAAAATTTGTGATTTAGATGACTTGATTTTATGTGGAATTAGTGTTTTTTAAGTTCAATTTGAGGATTATGTCATTCATGAAGTTGAATTTGGGGGAAATTAGTGTAGGTAATTTTAAATTGGAAGAAAGAAAGAAGCAAGGATCAAATTGGAGCTAGGAACAAGCTTCTAGCATTGATTCGAGGTGGGTAGTATATTTATTTATTGAATTCTAAGCTAAGCTTGTGTATTTGAAAATTTAAGAAGCAAATTTTTGAGAAATTAATGTTTATATAAATGTTTGAAAATTATGATTTCGAAGGATTAAATTCCTTATTTTAGAAATGATTTGTAGAAAATGCAAGGTTTATGAAATTCATGGTTTTCGAATTATATGAATATTTTGAAAAAAAAATGCTTTGTGACTTTTGAATAAGTTGGAATTATGATTTAAAGAAATTGTTGCATACATTGGTCTGAATTTGATTGATATGTGATTAAATTGATGATGTGAATTGCATTAGATTTGTTATATGAATTCATGTGGATATTGAATGTGTCATTTATGACACGATGTGATATGAAAATGTGAAAATCAAGATTTTCGAAAAGTGCCTTCAGGCAAGTCGAATTTTTGTTTTCGATTATGTGTGTTACAGGGGTTTGGTTAGGTCCCATAAGTAGAGTCAGTGCATTGGTCTCATTTGTTTAAAGGCTTCACCCGCCTGCCCGCTAGTGGCATTGGAGCTCCGATTTCGGACTCCCTTCAGGGCTACACTGGATCGCTACGCGGGAAACTGTAGTACGTCATGTTTACGGCTGCACAGAACTGCTTTGCGGGAATGTGCAGTACGTCCCGTTTTGGACCAACCCAAACCATTTGAAGTGTTATGTGAATTTGATCTTGTTCATGACATGCTGCATTTATTATGTGATGCATTCATGTATCAATGTAAATTTTGATTTGTGAAAAGTTTTGGAGTTTTAAGAACTAAGATATTGAGGTTTTCAACTGTAAAGGTTTTGGAAATTGCTTAGGAATGACTTTTCAATAAATTGACAAGTTTGAAAAATAAGCCTTCAATTTCTCTTGTGAGAATTTTTATACAAGGGGAAATGTTTTAGAAAATGTTTTTGCTTATTGTTTGATTTATAAATATATTATCCATGAGCAATAAGCTCACCCCCCTTCATTCCCATCCACAAGTGATGAGAAGAAGATCAGGTGAAAGGAAATGAAGTTTTCCGTTTGTTTGTGTTCGTATTGTATTATTATTAAGTTAGATGGTTGTTGAGAAAAGTTAGATTTTCTTGTGTATTGTGTATTTTGGATTATGGTAATTGGTTTTGTAAATGGCTTGAAATGCCATAAAGGTTTGTAAGCGTTAAATTCATGATGATAATGAGTTATGATTTGTACATGGATATGTTGTATGGGTATGTATGTGGGATTGATATATTTATATAAATTGTGTATGATTAGGGTGTATGGTTATGAAATATGTATGTAATTGGATAGGATTGGGGATTGTATATGCTTATGATTGTGATGAATGCGATTTGGATATGGATAAATTCGATTGATTGAGACTTGTTGAAGTTATTTTAGAAATAGGATTGCGTTTGTTTGTGTATGAGTTTAGATTCCGGACGTGAGGTCCGAGGAGTTGTGT
Source organism: Erythroxylum carthagenense (assembly GCA_026413575.1). Lineage (NCBI taxonomy): Eukaryota > Viridiplantae > Streptophyta > Magnoliopsida > Malpighiales > Erythroxylaceae > Erythroxylum > Erythroxylum carthagenense. The sequence continues at coordinate 14,054 of JANZLD010221249.1, forward strand.
GTTGTTTGTGCTGGTATTATAGAAGTGATTTTTAAACCCTTTGTAGGTTTGGGTTAGTGAAAATGCAGTCGTAATACTGTCGAAATTTTGGTGAAATGGGTATAAAAATGAGTTTTGGGACTTATATGAATGTATAGGAAAATGATTATGAATTGAGAATTTGATTGAGGATAATTTCCTAGAAAGGGACAACTATATGGTTTTGATTAGTATGAAATTTGACTAAAGATGACTAAGATGAGAAAATGATTGAAAAATAAAAAAAGGAAAAGAAAAAGAAAGAAAGAAAAATTTATGGCAGATTTCATATTAGTTTTAGGGTTTCAAGCGCAACGTGATCGCTTTTCTTAGATTCATGCTTCGGATGTCGGAAATTCGTATTCGTTTAACTTTATCGATTGCTTCGATTTTTGATTAGCTTCGTGTTCGTTTCGTTTCATTCGCTTCCGCTTTCGATTTCGTTTCCGCGGTTTGTTATGCGATTTGTTCGCTTTTGATTCGTTTCGCATTTGAATTAGCTTTCCTATTTCGATTCGCTTCTAAAATGTTTTTGTTTCTGCTTGTGATTTTGATTTGTTTTTGCTTCGCTTTGACTTCCGATCCATTTGTTTCTTTCGCATTATGAACTTCTGATAAAATGCTGCTTTGGATTCCTTCGATTTGTTTTTTATATTATTCTATTATTCACTTTTCTAGTTGGGATCCGGTCTCCGGATCGGGTTCCAACAGTTTGTGGACCAAATGATTAAGAGGGTGGCTAGCCATGCATTTTACTATTTTCTTGATGGATACTCAGGGTATAATCAGGTGGTTATATACCTATAGGATTAGGAGAATACCATTTTCACTTGTCTTTATAGGACATTTGCTTATCGGAGGATGCCTTTCGGTTTATGCAATGCACCTTCCACATTCTAATGGTGTATGATGGCCATATTACAGACATGAATGAGAAATTCATGGAGGTATTTATGGATAACTTCTATGTCTTTGGGGATTCTTTTGAACATTGTTTGTTTAATTTAGACAGAGTGCTTCAAAGATGTGAGGAGTCTCATCTAGTCTTGAACTGGGAGAAGTCACTTCTTGGTCCAAGAGGGAATTGTATTGGGCCATAAGATCTCGTGCAAGGAGATTAGAGTGGATCAAGTTAAGACTAAACTAATTGAAAAGCTACCACCTCCCACCAACTTCAAGGACATCTGATCTTTCCTTGGTTATGCAGGGTTCTACAGACGGTTTGTCAAGGATTTTTCTCTTATCGCTAGACCCTTAACTCATTTATTAATTAAAGATGTACCTTTTGTATTTGACGATATTTTTTATATACTTTTAATAGGTTAAAGAAAGCATTACAACAACACCCATTCTGCCATCACCGGATTGGTCTTTTCCTTTTGAGATTATGTGTGATGCAAGTGATCATGCCATTAGTTATACCCTTAGGCAGCCGAAGGAAAAGAGGCTGCCTGTTATTTACTAAGCAAGCAAGACCTTGATAGGAGCACAATTGAATTACACAACTACAGAAAAGGAGTTGCTTGCTATGGTATTTGCATATGAGAAATTTCATTCTTATTTATTAGGCACACATGTTATTATTTTTACAGGTTATGCAGCATTATGATATCTTTTTTCTAAAAAGGATGCCAAGGCTAGACTTATCTAATGGGTGCTTCTACTCCAAGAATTCGACAATAAGATCAAAGATAAAAAGGGAGCACAAAATGTTATAGCAGACCACCTCTTGAGACTTGAGGAGGGCACCATAAAGAAGAAGAGGAAATCGAGAGGAGCTTTCCTGATAAGGCTTTAATAATGGTAGACAATCCTTTTCATTCTTGGTTTACAGATATTGCAAACAACCTCTCATGTGGTATTCTTTCTTCTGATCTCTCTTATAAACAAAAGAAGTGGTTTGTGTTTCAATGTTCTCGTTATATTTAGGGTGAACCTGTATTGTATAAGATATGTGCTGACAGTGTGATTCATAGGTGTGTCTTCAAAGATAAAATGTTTGAAATTTTGATGCAATGTTATAGCTCACTTTATGCACGACATTACAGAGCAAACAAAACTACAGCTTGGATCTTGGAGTGTGGATTCTATTGGCCAACCTTGTTCAATGATGCTCGAGATTTTGTGCTAAGGTGTGATAGGTGTCAAAGAGTGGGCAATATATTAAAGAAGGATAAGATTTCACTTTTAAACACCATAGAGGTCGAGATATTTAATGTGTGGGGCTTAGACTTCATAGGACTATTCCCATCCTCCTTAAGTAATACTTACATATTGGTTGGAGTTAAATATGTTTCCAAGGGGGTTAAGATCATAGCTACTTTAACTAATGATGACAAAATGGTTCAAAAGTTCATGAAGAAGATCTTTACAAAATTTAGAGTGCCTAGAGCGATTATAAGTGATGGAGGGAGCAATTTTTGAAACAAACCATTTAAGGCTCTTCTGAAGAGATACAATGTTCATCATAAAGAGGTGAATCTTTACCGTGCCTAAACTAGTGGCCAAGTGGAAGTGGTGAACAGAGTGTTGAAGAAGATTTTATAGAAGGTAGTGAGCACCTTAAGAAAGGATTAGGCATTCAAGCTAGATGACACCTTATGGGCTTATAGGACAACTTTCAAGGCACCTATAGGAACTATTCCAATATACTTGTGTATGGAAAGACGTATCATTTACTATTAGAGTTAAAGCATTGGACTTATTGCACCATTAGGAAGTTAAACATGGATTGGAAGCTAGCAGGTGAGAAGTGATTGTTACAACTTGACGAATTAGAAGAGTTGAGATTTGATGCTTATGAAAATGCCAAGTTGTACAAGGAAAGGAGAAATAAGTGGCATAATGCTCACTTTAAGAAGAAAGAGTTCAAGAGTAGGGACTTGGTGCTTTTGCTCAATTCACGACTTTGATTATCTTTTGGAAAGATCAAACGATAATGGAGTGGACCCTTTAAGGTCCTTCAAGTGTTTTCCTATGGAGCTTTGGAGTTGGAAAATGACAAGGGGCATTCAAGGTCTATGGGCATCGATCCAAGCATACTACGGAGGGACATACTCACAAGAAAGGGAGGTCATCTCTTTCCTTTCTTCCACTCCTTCATAAATGCATATGGAATGGTCAAGCTAATGACCTTATTTTAGCATGTTTACCTTTCTTTTGCTTGCCTTTGTTTACTTGTTTGTTTGATTTATTTGGTTTTGATTATGTTTGGTTTGAATTTTATTTGAGTTTTAACTTGTATTCTCTTCAAATTTCTTATTAGTTAGTTGATTTAGATGTCTTTGTAAGTTACTTGAATGTTGGGAATGTATGCTAAGCTTCGAAGAGGGCTAAGAAGTGGGAAAAGTTAGAGTGCCCATGATTGTGGGAATGAATCTATTTCCCACGAGTCCAGAAAGTTTCTGGAGCTTTACTCTTTCTTTTTCTTTCTTCATCTTCTCACTCTCTCTCACTCTTATGCCAACTTCCAATAACCATTGTTAAGCCAAAATGACTTCACGTTTAATAATTTTGTTGATAATCAAATAATAATAATGTTTGAAATAAATGAATTGTTTTGATAAGTGTGTTAAGCGTACAGTGAGAAAACACAAAAGATGTTGCGAAACATAGAAGGAGTTTCAAAACACAGAAGGAGTTGCGAAACACAAAAGGAGTTTCAAAACATAGAAGAAATTGGAAACACAGAAGGAGTTTCAAAACACATAAGAAGTTGCAAAACACAGAAGAAGTTGCGAAACATAGAAGAAGTTTCAAAACACAAAAGAATATGAATAGCACGTATCAACCAATCCATTCATAATTATTCGATAACCCCGAGTAAAGCTCCGCAGATTATTACCCTAACCAATTAGACTATTCTCGAGTAAAGCTCCGCAGAATATAATCTATGGCAGCGATAAGCTCTAATAGACCTTTGTCTTAGTCAACAGAATCAGAAAACTCGCAATCTATTTAGACCAAATTATTTAATCTCATTAATCTCTCAATTGAAATTAATTCACCACTTTGATAGACAGTAATCACGGATTAACTAATCTATTTGGCAATTTATCACCAAGTCAATTAATTAACAGGCCTCATTAATCAACAAACGCGACAATAATAAATCAATTAAGCGTAGAGATCAAATAAAGATAAGAAACAAACGAAAACAATCAAACCACGAGAGTCTCACGAACTACATGAATCAAACGCAAAGTACCTTGTCTAGATTAAAAACTTAGCCACACATAACACTAGTCTCTATCCACTATAGCTA
>JANZLD010222336.1:0-18310 GCA_026413575.1 Erythroxylum carthagenense
TTTGCATCTATTTTTCAGGTCTTGAAGAATACCCCGTTTGACACGGGAGTACTGTAAGCAAGTAAAAGATAGAGGTCAGGATCAGTTTGCGTCTGCATTAGTGTATTTTTGTTATTTTCTGATATTCTGTATTATTGATTAGGTCAGTTTGTAAAGTCAACAGACTGGAATTAATGGGATTTATGAAAAGGGCCCTAAGGCTATTGAATTGTTCATATAAATTGTTTTCCGCATTAATGACAATATGAGTGTGTGTGTTAGTGAGAAATTTATACTGAGTTTTTGGACTGAGTGATGTAGCACATCACCCTCGCGGGGCACGGACTCGGATATCACCATCGATGTCGGGTTCGGGCCTTGCGGGAGTGGAGTGTTACAAACCTTCCTACTAATCGTTGGTATCTTTCTTTGTTTACTAGTGTACTCTCACAATCTCGTGTCAATTTGATTTTTTCTGTAGCTAGCGTATTAGTTGGCTTGCAAGCTGTCATTCCCACTTCTTTTAGAAATTCTAACATGTATTTCCTTTGGCTCAACAAGATTCCTTTCTTTGACCTTAAGACTTCAATCCCTAGGAAATATTCCAATTCTTCTAGGTCTTTCATTTCAAACTGAGTTGATAAGTATTCGTGTAACCTTTTTTTTTCTGTAGCATCATTCCCTGTGATAATCATATCATCTATATATATAGTTAACAAAGTTATTCTATCCCCAAACCTTTTAAAGAACAAGATATGGTCAAAATTGCATTGTTTATAACCAAAAACTTTCATGGAATTTGTAAACCTTCCAAACCATGCTTTAGGGGATTGTTTCAATCCATACAATGATTTCTGCAACCTACAGACCCTTTTACTTCCTTCCGTCTTCGAGCTACAACCTGGTGGTAAATCCATATATACTTCTTCTTCAAAAACACCATGTAAGAAAGCATTCTTTATATCATATTGATACAATGGCCAATCATAATTAATGGAAAAAGAAAGAAGTATACGTACTATATTGATTTTTGCAACAGATGCAAAAGTATCCTCACAATCTATTCTATATACTTGGCTATACCCCTTTGCTACAAGTACTTGCTTTAAACCTTTCAATCTCGCCATTGGCTTTGTATTTTACTGTGAAATTCCATCTACATCCGATTGCCTTTTTTCCACTGGGTAAGTCAACCACTGCCTATGTTTAATTCTTTTCCAATGATTTCATTTCTTCTTCCATTGCCTTTCTCCACCTTGGGTCCTTTAAAACATCCCGCATACTGTTAGAAACAGAAACTATAGATATTTGATTAAAAAAAGACTGAGATTCCCTACTAATCCTGTGATAAGACATGTGATTAGCAAGAGGCTATCTTTGGGTAGAAGATAGTGTCAGTTCATATATCTATTTTGGCTTACCTTAAGTGGTTCTGTTTAGTAAGGATCATTTTTGTTCAACATTAAGTTGAGACACACGTGGCTGTACTGAAGGAAGTTCATCTATATTTTCTTCTTCATCCTCAACTCCTAGGTCCCTATGGTGATCCTGTCCACCTTTAACTTCACTTTGTATTTCATTGCTTTGACTTTCATCATATAAAATTTTGTCATGCATGGGTTCTATTTATGGTAAGAAACAGTTTTTATTTTCATGCATGGTACTGTTCCTTACTATATTAGAATCAATGGTTTCAAAATCATTTTGTTCACGTTAACTATGCAATGTGTTTTCCTTATGTAAACCATGCATTACGCTTTGTTCGCGTAAACTATGTACAAATTCATTTTCACTACCTTCATTTCTAATGGATTGCAAGTATTCTAATTCATATTTCTCCCCTTTACTTGCAGTTGCCTCCTTATTATAATAAAAAGTATTTTCATGGAATGTTACATCTCTAGTTACAAACATTTTCTGTAAAGTAGGACTATAACACCTATACCCTTTTTGATTCACCCCATACCCAACAAACACACACTTACATGCTCGTGGATGGAGTTTACTTTTTCGTTCATTAGAATGCATATATACAAGCGCAGTGCAATCATATACTTTTGGAGACAGATTAGAAATCGAAGGCATTGTTACATGATTAGTCAATTCATCTAGAGGGGTTCTTAAGTTTAAAATCTTTGAAGGAAGTCGATTTATCCAATAAGTGAATGCAGTAATAGCTTCACCTCTAAACTATAGTGGCATTCTAAACCCAATCAACATAGACCTTGTCATTTCTAACAAATGCCTATTTTTTCGTTCAACAATACCATTTTGTTGTGGGGTATAAAGACATGAGGTTTGGTGAATAATACCATGTTTTACTAAAAAATCCGACAATTAATGATTCATATATTTGCCTCCATTATCGGTACTTAAGACTTGTATTTTCATGTTATATTGATTTGAAATCATGACAAAGAATTTTTGAAATAAATCATAGACTTCACTTTTATTTTTCATGAGACAAATCCATGTCATACAACTACAATCATCTATGAATGACACAAACCATTTTGCACCATTTAAAGTAGGAATTTTGCAAGGACCCCACACATAAGAATGAATAAGCATAAGTGGTTTAGGACCACTATTAACATGAGACTTAAAATTCATATGGTAACTTTTTGCCACAGCACACACATCACATTCAAAAGATTTCAAATCAAGATTCATAAATTTATTCAAAAATAAAATTTTCAAATATCCAAATGAAGCATGACCAAATTGTTTGTGAATAAGCCAAAGTACAGAAACACTAGATGAAGTAGCGAATAAACATGATTCTATTGCTAGAGCTTTCGAAAATGATGGCTTAAGATCCAAATAATATAGATTTCCCTTCCTAATGCCATAACCAATCATCTGTCTCGTCTTGATGTCCTTAAAAACACAAAAATAAGGCCAAAATATTACGATGCATTGGAGTGCAATTGTTATTTGCGCAATAGATAATAGGCTATAATTTAAAGAGGGAATAATAAGAATGGAGTTTATGTTTAATTCATTTAAAGTTTTAGAACCTTCACCAATTACGGTCACAATTTCACCACTCGTTGTTTCGACTTCATGGATGGTTTGTTTGTGCATATCTTTCACAATATAATCAGAAGTCATATGCTCAGTCGCTCCTAAATCAATAATCCAAGTATCTAAACTAGACAGAGAGGAAGCTTTAAAAGACTTACCATTAGATATGACATTCAGGACAATTGAATGTTCTTTCTCCCCCTCATCAACCTGTTTTAAGCCTCCATAAAATTTGCCTCCCCTTTGCACTTAGGTGCTTTTTCGAGATCCCATCATGATGGATATCCTATTAGTATAGCAACGTGAAGCTGTGTGACCAACCATCTTATAATTTGTACAGTATAATTAACTACTTCCATTTTTTTTGGAAGACTTGGAAACCTCATAGCTCCTTTCGGTGTTCCCATTGTTCTTTTGCTTATGAACTTTTCCACCCTTGGCCATGAGTACTGTAGCCTCTCCAGTTGATTCAGTTCGATGTAGGAACCTTCGATTAGCTTCTCGACGCACATAGGCATATGCTTTTTCAAGATATGGCCTGGGTTCCATTCTCGAAATCTCACCACGAACTTGGTCATAATCAGAATCCAAATCATTTAAGAATATATAAACACGCATACGTTCAACTAAATCCTCATATATTTTCACATCATTGGGATCTTTCATAACAACAGTTTCACGATAATCCAACTCAATAAAGAGTTCAGAAAGCTCACCAAAGTAAATGGATAAGGTCCGACCAGCTTGTTTAAGCATCCATGTCTTCTGATGCAATGAAAAAATATGACTTTCATCGCTTCCATCATAATATGCCTTAGATAAAGCTGTCCATATTGCTTTATCTATAGATAATCGCATATATCTCTTCATCATCTCTGGTTTCATGTTGGTGAGCAACCAACCATGCACCTTTTGATTGTCAACATTCCACTTATGATATTTAGGATCGCCTATGGCAGGAGGTGGGTCTAATCCTATGATAAACTCTTGTTTCTCCTTGGCTGCAATATGCATTTCAAGGATTTGTGACTAGACATCATAATTCTCTTCATTCAGAATGATGTTGAGATTAAAATAGGTAGATTCATTTTGATATTGAATGATGGGTTGGTTATTTGGTTCAACAATTTTTGAACTACTACCTGATGCAGCAGTTTCGAGTGATGGAAGTTCGGGGATATCATCTGCCATTTGAAGTGGGTTTCAGGTGAGAGGGATACGTTCAAGAAGTTGTATAATATGAGGTTACACAAATGGCTCTGATACCATGAAGCATATATGGGTAAAAGTACGTTTTCATATATCTTTTCCTCCTTTTACTCGTATATATATACAATTGAGGTTTAGGTTTTGCTACCGTAAATTTACAATGATTATAGGCTAAATAAGGAAAAAAAAATAAGTAAATACAAACTGAATCCTAATCACTATAATCAAGGAGTAATCTTCTCCAACTTTTATTCTGTTGGTTGCAACAGAAAGAACTCTTGCCAACACTAACCCATTTATCAAAATTGTTTGAATATTTGGGTAAATCCATGTGTTGTCTATTATGCTCCAAATAAGCAAGAATAGGACTAATTCTCTTCATAATAGTACACATGCGATCAAGAGCAGCCACCTTGAGACACTTGCAATTATATAAGGAGTCACCCTACTTCAGTAACTTCACGTACTCCTCGGCTATCTTGTTTATGAGATTTCATGCAGTGTTAATTTGGCCAAGTGCAAGCTTGTAATAATCTTTGTTATAGAGAACATCAAGGAGGGCCCCATATAAAGGATGCATATAATCTAAATGGGGAAATTCAGCAATAATTATGAACAGTTTCTCATGGAAATTCTGCTGAGTATATTTCACTTTACGTGTGTAGAATTGTCAGAGACGAGAAATGGCATATGTCAGTTTGGTTAGCTGATTCTATTACTGATTAACTGACAACACATTACATCAGCTTATTTGATAAACTAATAATATCAACTGTTTATTTAAAGATCTTTAGTAAAATTAGATGTTTAATATTAGCAGTTTATGTGTAAAATAACTTATGAAGGCATGACTTTAAAAAATTATAAAGACATGAGTATTATATCTTAGTATTTCTTTGAATATTCTCATAAGAATTTAAATTTTAGATATTTAATTTCACAAAAATTAAGTTTATAACTTTAATAAAAAATATGGAATATACAAAATAAAAATAAAAATAAAAATATTATTAGTTCTACTTTCTTTCTACATATTAATCAAGTTGAACTACATTTCTTTCTCCATATTTTTTACTAATAGTATTTGGTGAAAGGAAAGCAATAATAAAAGATAACAACTTGAGTAATTTGTAATAACCTTTAGGCATAATAGTCTTTTAGTCTCTTAATTTCTTAACCATTGGAGCAAAATGCTCCTCATAAAAGTATTTTAAAAAAAATAATGGATTGAATTCAATCGACCAACCTAATCAACTGATTACCAAATATGATTATTAGTGGTTTGACATAATCAAATAACCAAATATCTCTTACTTTGCCAAAAAATAGTTGACTATTCATTTACCAAATAAGACCATAACCTTTGCGGACTTTTTTCTCTGTGTTTAGGAGAGAATGATATTGATGAAGTCCTTTCCATTGGTAATGTGACCGTCTTAAAATTATACTGAACCTTTTTGATAACAAAAAAAATTTGCAATAACAATCACCAAAGAAAAGATTCACAATCCTAAAAAAAAAGTTTTAACTTCTCTAAGATTTAATACCAAAAAGACAATTTGGCTAGGAGAATAAAGGAAGAAGAGAAAATTTTTATTAGTTCTTATTTCTTGTAATATTTGATAATAATAATCAATGATTAAAAAACATAACGGGTTCAACTATGAAAATTTTGAACCTACTGACTTTTTGATTCGGTGTTAATTTTCTGATTTAATTTACTTTAACAATAAAAACCGATCAATTTATTAGTTAGTGGTTGATTTTATAAATCAAAATAATTCAATTAACTTTCATTTAATAGTTTTATTTTTCAATTAAATTTCAAATTCTTCGATGGTAAGGGCAGTTTTCTTCAATTATTTTTCAAAAATTTTAATTTTATTTAATCTTTAATTAGTTTTATGACAATCTAATATAGGTCAATCTTTTAAACCTTAAACTTTTTGTCTTATTTATTTAACTTTCGGCCTACTTTTAAAAACATTGATAATAATAATACTTATAGATGTTATTATTGTATTCTATTTAATTGATTTATTTTTCTTGTTTCAATAAATATTTAGAAAGCATAATAAATACTGATATGAATAAAGTATTAAATTAATAAAAGTAAGACAATAATTAAGGCAAGAAATAGTAAAGCAATAATAAAAATAATAAAAAGCAAATAGTAGTATTTTTTAATTTAGCAAAAGCAATGTTTCACTAATCAGTAATAATAAAAAATAAAAATAAATGTTAAATGTTAGAAGTTGTTAGTAATAGGAAAATAAATATAAGAAAATGATCGCTGTTAGTGTGTAGAAATATAAAGTGTAAAATAAATATGGAATTTTAAAATTTGATGGGTGACAAAAGACATTTCGCTATACATCATAATATTTATAATAAAAAGTGAATATATGCATGACAAAATAATAGTCAAATAGGAAAGCTTAATTTTTATTTAATAATGATATATATCAAATAATTTTAAGAACAGGAGTTTTGTAATAGCAAAGGAGAATTTACGGAATAAATTTGTAAGTTTCGTAGGGAGAAGAAGGAAGGTACATTGCAAAGAGGGAGGAGATAATATGAAAGATTTTGTAAGAAAGAGAGAGCAAAGAAGGAAGAAGAATAGAGAGAGAGGGAGATAAGGAGGATTACATGTCTCCTTATTATAATACGTGCCTTCTATTGGCTTTATTGATTTCTAATTTTTTAATTTTATTATAATATTAGAATCACTAATTATAGTATGGTTACAATCTTTTGTTTGCTATAATCTTTGTCAGATATTACATCATCTATTTGTTGAGCTATAACAATTACGTAGATTTTGTTGATAAGTCATTCTTTTAAGGTTTTGAGTCACTTTTCTTCATAGATTAATCCAAAACATCCATCTTGTAATAATTTTTTAAAGTTAAAATGTTCTTCCTACATTTTTGCTCCAACCAAGAAAATGACTTTTGATCTTTATTGTAAAATATGGTAGATTTTGTTCATTCCCATTTCTCTTGTTTTGTTAGTTGCTTCATTGCGAGAGTTGTTTGATAGGTAATAACAACTCTTCTTGCAGTTGTACATAAGACTAGACATATTTTGGAACTCCTTTAAGGAATGTAAGAGTATATTTATGGAGTTTTTATCTGCCTTGCAAAAAAAAAAGCAGGTCATCTGTAAAAGCCAGATGGATCAACTTCATACCTTTACATTTGTGGTGGAACTGGAAGTCAGGGTTTGCTCTTGTCTTGCTTGCTAGGAGTATAGTTAGGGCTTTCATATAGAGAAGAAACATGTAAGAAGAGAGAGGGTACCTTTGCTTAGGGCTCTTCCTTACTTTTATTAGCTTACTGGGTTCACCATTCACCAGGATGGCCATTGAGGCTGTGGTAACACACTCCTTTACCCATTTCTTGAATAGATCTGAAAAATCTGTAGTTTTCATCATGTTAAAGAGGAAATTCTAGCTAACTAAATCATTTGCCTTGGCTAAATCTACTTTTACCATGCAATTATCCATTCTTCTCTTTGAGTTATACCTTTCTAGTAACTCTTGGCATAGGAGAATATTGGTACTTACAAACCTCTCTTTTAAAAATGCATTTTCTTTAGGGCTGATTATTTTCACGAAGTTTGATCTCAACCTATTAGCAAAATTCTTTGTAATTATCTTGTATAAGAAGTTGGAGCAAGCTATTAGTCTAAAATGCTCAATTATTTCAATATTACTTTGTTTGGGAATTAAACTTATATAGGTCTTGTTCCACTCCTTAAGAATTGCTTTTTTTTTTAAAGAACCCTTGGATTGATCTTACAACCTCTTCTTCCAGTATGCCCAAGTTTTTTTTTGGAAAATCTTCCATTGTATACATCTGATGCTGGGGATTTATTCAGATTCATAAAAACCACAACCTCCCTTGTAACTTCCCTAATCAATTGGCTCTTCTGTCATTATCAACCTTTTTAATTCCTAAGATACACCTCATTAGGAATAGCCCTAACTTGAGTTTCATTCCTATATTGCTTGTAGAAAAAGTCAAATGTAACCCTTTTCTTTTCTTCCTAGTCCTCATGCTTCCTACCTACATCATCTACTAGTAATTTAATGGTATTCTTATTCCTTCTTGCTACAATAAAACTCATATAATACTTAGTACACCTCTCTCCCTTGATTAGCCAAGTCATTCTAGATTTCTGTCTCAAAAGTGTATTTATATTCAACAAAATTTAGTTTTATTTCATAATCAGCTCAACTTCCACCTTCCTTAGTTCCACATCTTTAGGATTTGCAATTAGCATCCTTTGATACTCCTTTAACTCCTCTAATGCCTTGTTTTTCTCCTTCTGTTCTAGCAGAATTGAGTTCTTGCTTAACTTTTCTAACTCCTCTCTCAATTCCTTTAGCTTGGAGCTCAATATAAAGCCCTTGGTTCTTGTGACTCCTAGGTTCATCCCCTCCCTGAGGATGCCCTTAAACTTAGCTTTGTCCTTTAGATGATTATAAATTCTAAATAAAACACTCCTTTTCCACTTATCTATTGCAAACTTCATCACCATAGGTTATGGTCTCACACATTCGGTTCCTCAAAAGTTGCATTACTTAATGGAAATTGATCTATCCACTCACCATTCATGATACATCTATTTAGTTTCTACATAAAAAACCAATGCCCCGCTTGCTTGTTACTCTAGGTATAAACATTCCCATACCATTTTAAACTAGTTAGCCCTAAGTTTGTCTCCAATTCTTACAATTCCCTATTATCTTGATGTTTCCATCTTTTTCCCCTTTTTGATTATGTAAATTTGAGAGTATAGTTGAAATCCCCCAATATTGTCCAAGGAGCTCTAGTAGAGTTACCAATTCTTCCTAATTCTCTCCAGGTACACTGCCTTTGAAATTTGTGATTAGTTACATACACCGTTTTAATAACAATCACCTTGCCTCTCTCTTTATTAAGAACTTCCTAGTGTATCAGTTGGTCATTTACAACCTACTTCACCACATCCAATTTCTGAGTATTAAATCAAATTATTACCTTACCATTCAAATGATGATCATGGTTGGTTATCACCTTCTAGTGTTTTTCTAGGAACCATAAAACTTTTTATAGTTACTCCCTCTTTATCTTGGTTGCCAACAAACCAACAAAATCCACCTTCCTACTCCTAATTAATTCCCTAACTCCAAGTTGCTTGTTAAGGCTATTGAGACCTTTAATATTCCATACTAGCATCTTCATCATGTCTTCTTTTTCTCGGACCTCTTCCTTTTAGACTTTCTATTCAATCTAGGTGAGATGGACACAACATCTAAAGATCCAATAACTTCCCCTACTTCGATAAAAGGAATCCTAGTCAACTCTTCCTCTATCTACATGCTCTCCATATCTGCACTCACCCTTTTCTCCTTCACTGGTAAACTCCTCTATTGTGTGGTTGAGATCACTAGATTTAGGGCCTCTCCCATATGTTGCTTAATCCCTTTTTCATTGCTTCCCCCCAAGTTCATATCCTTTCTGGTCTGAAAAAAATTTCATCTACTGCTATCCTAACCTTATTATTATCTTCTATATTTTTATCTATGGAGGTCAATTTCTCTTCCCCTCATGCCTCAGACCCTACCATATTAACCCATTCTAAGTTAGTGTCCTTATTTTTGTGATTATTGCTACTTTGGGATCTTCCTTCAACTGAGGTAATATCCTCTTAATTCGTATCTTTTTAGGGTATTCCTCTACTTCTTGCTTCCTTTTATCTTTCAAGTTCACCCTTTCCTTCTCCTTATTCTTACTATCCTGAACATTTCCTGCCACTTCTTTTCCATCTATATTGTTTTCCTTTTGAACTGAAGCATCCTTGGACCCTACTGTCCCTCTTGGTTTTCCTTTTTTTCCATACTTGTTTTTTCTATTTGGATTTTGATTTCCACATAAACAAAACCCTATAAAGTCTACTTTTATTTCACCATTCTCCTTCAATATCATTATTCTCAAAGAATCGGGGAGTTTCTTTGATATATCTACATCAGTACACACCTGAGCCCAAATCTCTTCACAAGAGTAGTATTATCATCTAATCCTAGGGGTTTCCCTTTTTTTACTTTCAATATAGCTCATACCATCTGCGGAACAATATTCCAAGGGCACCTTATGAATATTGAACCTCGAGGGATGAAGTTCAATTGACTTATGTCCAATTTCACACTCGGTTGCCACCTGTTGATAAGCATAGGGTGTCCCATCATGTGCCATAGCCCTTTTAATGTCCCAATATACTATGTTAGGACCCTAGAATAGTGTATATTGAGGGATTAGAAGTGCATTTCATGCGTCGTATGGTATATTTAAATATCTGAATTGTGTCGATATTCATTAAAAGAATTGTACGTGCATTCATTGACATTTTTTTGGTATAATTGAGTTATAAATGCAATTAAAATATGAATTGTGGTTTTTATGTATTGAAAATTTATTTGGAGAGTGTCATTATTATTTTGAAATTTTTGGTGAATTTTAGAATATTTCTAAAAATTTGGGGTATTTTAGATTTAAAAAAATAGAATAAGAGACAAATGGGAGAGTAACAAATGACTTTATGCATGGGTGACATGTGTCATTAAATTTGCAACCTACATTGTCACATGTTTTTAGTTTAAAAAAAATTCTAAAGCTTTTGTTTTATTCTTCACCGAAATGCTCCAACACCAAAAATGCTCTCTTCACTCATCCATCACTGAAATATTTGATACTTGATGTATACATAATAGTCCAGAGATTAGTCTGTATAATTTATCCTTGATTTTCCCTCAACTCATAGAAAACTTTTCTTCAATCTCACTATTAGAGTTTTCGTTGGAAAGCTAGTAAGTAAGTTTAATTTTCTGGTTTTGATAATAGATTGTGTTGATGTTATAATGGATGTAAATGGATGTATATTTGAGTTGTGTTGAGTAAGTAGTTACAGTGTTATTAAGTTATGAAAGAATAAAATGAAAAATTGCTGATGAAAACATATGCAGAAAATGATGAGTAGTCATATATAATTTTGTTTTTGGTGTTTATATCTAAATCTTGGATTTTTGAAATGTTTGTGTGAAGATGTGCTGAGATGAAAGTTTATGAACTCGTTAACTTTAGAAAGATGTGAAAAATAGGTTATGGATTCTGCTAAGAATTTTTACTCGTGAAAACAAAAATTGCAGTAGAGAGAGAAAGAAGAAGGTGATGGTTTGTGTGTCATTTTGGTTTTTGAAGTGTAAATATGAACTAAAGTTTTTTTACTAAATAACTTTGAGTATTTTGGCTATAACTTTTTCATTAGAACTCTAAATGACTTGAAATTTAAACCAATACATTCCTAAGACATTGATTTTTCTCTCCACAAAAATTTAGAGCCATTTGAATTTATTTGAAAAAGATTGATTGGATGAAAGTGAGGAAGTCTGCTGGAATATTATAAACTGGAATATTTTCATTGAACATGATTCAGTATTTTGATTATATTTTGATATGTAGATTTCCAAATGAGTTGATTATTAATTTAGATTAAACTTGAGACATATTTATACAACTTTCTTGAAGAAGTCTAATTTTAATTCTGTCTCTAAGAATTTCAAAGTTTGACATGAAATTGAGTCTTGGCTTAGGCTGTAGCACTACCAGGGACAGAAATCATGTCTTATTGTTATTGAATGAACTATATTGATATAAGCCGAATCAAACAAAAGTTTCTTCACAAAAATTATCACTTATTCATTATATTTCAATTGATAAAAGTTTGTAATTTTTAGATATTTGAATTGAGAGATATGGGTTGTACAACTTGAATGCATGATTATGCTCAAGCAAAAATTTCAAATGTACTCAATCTGTGGTATTTTGAGCATAACTTATAGAATAATGAACCAAATTGAATGATTTTGGTGTCATTAGAAACTTAAGACACATGGAACAATTGTCTAGAAGAAAGTGTTACATAAATGCATTATTTTCTTGATCTTATTGATTATGCAAAGTTGACATAAATGGGATGCTTTTAGTAAAAGCTGGAATAGTGAATGAGTGTGTGAATTTTGGCACTATATAAGTACATCAATTTGTTACAGAAATATACCCAAGAATTTGTCATTGCATATGCAGTATACATGATACATGATACAATTATACATGTGTTTACTTAATTATATAAGCAGTACAGTAATGTGAAATTGTTTTAATGTATATAGGAGAGCAAGTAGCGCGACCACCTCCTGATATTGCCGGAATGTCAAGGCAATAGGCTTAAGGGAGCAATGAGTAACCTAAGATGGTCTTACTTTAATTTTATATAATATTACTGAATTGAATTTGATATATGATGAATATGTACTGAATTCCAGGCAATACTTGTCTGAGGCGTTTGATGCAAGTGAATATTATTGGAAGTGCTACTTGTATGTGAATGAGACTACTTAAATGATTGTCAACTAAAAGCGACTGAATGTTATGACTGATTGTATTGATTGAGATAATGTGAATGAAAGTGATTGACTGATTGCTACCGATTGAGATTGTTACTAAAAAGAGCTTAAAGCTCAAACATATGCGGTTAGAGCCTAAGGCTCACTGTGATCAATGAGCCCTGTATCCACAATAGATAAGGGACAGTATGAAAGAGCCTGGTGATACAGGATACTGAAAAAAAAAGCACATAGTCACAACAACGTAAAAACGAATGTCAGTCTCATACATATAGCCTTCACATGTGATTTGAATTCATTGAATGATTTGCAAATATGTAAGAATGTTACATGTTTGAATACATGGTATTACACCAATGATTGTGTTTTATTCAAGTGTAATGAAGTGATAGATTGATTGAATTGTTTGACTGAAATACAATTTGTTTGTGATAGAACTTGATGCTAATCAAGTTGATATGAACTATATGGCAATATGTTTATGATTGATTGTGTTTTATTAAATGAGTGAACCACCAAGAATGGTTACTCTAGTAAGTTTCCAAAACTTATCAAAATTGCAACGTTGATAATTTCAAGTTCTATAGACTGAGACGACCTAGCTTCTAAGACTGCTTGAAGCAATTTTATGCAACTTTGAAGATCAGACATGGCTCAAAGGTCAGTTAGTTGGGGTTAAAGACATAGTCTGTTAATATCTTTTGTTTATTCCTTATGTTTGTAGCATATTGTGTAGACTGAGATGTTATGCTCATAGGATGGTGTTATATAAACTTGGATGTTGAACTTAAAGCTACAATATACATTATGGTTATGATATAAAATGAGGAAATTTTGGATTTTAGATCTTGCGTGATTTATGATTTAGTTTATGATGCCATGTTATAAAGTGAAGGTGATATAGGTAACATGTCAATTCTATCGGGAATGTTCACGTGTGACCATATGGCGCACGTCCATGCATCAGGTGGGATTAGGGTGTTACAACCCTACTTCCAAAACACTCTGCGTGTTCTCCTTTGCATTAAACTTGAACACAAAAAAGTTCATTCTCGTTCACCAAAACATTCTCCAGTCCCCTGTTCCTCCAAGCAATTATAGCCCATTTTATAACTAAAGGCAACACTAGATGCCTTTAAAGGAAAAAACCCACAAGTAAGCTTTACCATTTCTGCTCACCTTGATGTAACACTTCCAAAGGTGCCTAGATTGGCCTCTCCTCTTCAGATTCCTCAACTCCTAATTTTTCAAGACATTTATAGTTTCCTACGATTGTGCTCCATGTCTTCTTCCCATTCCCATTCGTTTCTCTACAGTGTTGTCTACTTGGTGAGCCTCCCAATTGGGGAAACCTATGAAGGGTTGTTTAAGTCTATTGTTGTGTTTTGGGGAATCTTTGCATTGGGGAGAGGATGGGTTTTTTGGGCATTTTGGGTATCATTATCGAGTGCCTCTTGCTCCATTCAGGCTTAGGTTGGTCTATATATTTAGGGGGTTGTGTGTTTGGTAAATGGAGAGAAAGAGATCAGGTGTCACATGTCATGAAGGAGAAAGGAAGTTTTTAGTAAGTTACTAGTGGCTCTAGAGTACTAATTGTTAAAATTATGTGTCACAATATTTTTCCAAAACACAAAGTAAGAAGTGTTCTAAAACATATTTATTTATTCTGTGTTGCATGGTTCACAAAATTTGAGTTTGTAATCTACCTAAATTTTACAAATGATAGTTACTTGTCTTAATAATAAAACTAGCTATCTAGGCATAGGGTTCCTTATTATTGCGATGGCTCAATTTCTTGGTTTTCTTATTGATAGACTAAGCCTTATCTTTCCTAAGTTTTTGAATCATATTCATTTGAGGCGAGTGAAAATCTTGGAGTGTCATAGTTTGGAAGTACGAGATACCAACACCAAATCATAAATGAAACACAAGAATGGACAAGCAAGCTCTAGTTCTGCTCCAACACAACACTAATAAGAAGTCTCAATCAGTAAAGAATATGAGGAGGACAAAGAAGAAGGATGGGAGAAGGTACTAATCCTATTGACAGAAAATAACAAACATATGGAGGGTCGCCTAGACCCCATGGAGGCACAAAATGAAGGACGTCATAGGCCATTAGCATCAATGGCAGTATGAAACTGATAAGTGTAAAATATTACATCTTTTATCCTCCTAAACTTAGTCCATATAATTATTTTTATTACACATTTGGGCATGGTTATTCATATTTTATTAGTTAAAACCCAAAATTATTTGTTATGAATTTTATTATAAAATTGGCCTTAAGTTGAACTTTTTTTAGCTTAATGCACTGATGTAATTGTGCTAATTATGTGGAGACGATTAAAACTCCAGTAGTCTACAATCAAGCACCATATGCATTAAAATGGCAATCCATGTAGTAGCATAAGGAGGAAACCAACAAAATGCATAGCCAAGGAGCACTGAAACAGCAACATGTAGCAAGTGGGAAGCATGAAGAAGTCGGCAATAGATGAGAAAACATGCCAGTTATAGATGCACATCAAAATACAACACATGATGGACAAGAAATGACAAAACATGTAGAAGATGGGGAGAGACGAAAACGCGCTAGTAGAGTGGGAAACAAGAAGCAAAATGGCAGCACATAGATAAGCTAGCCAAGAAAAACAATAGCGTAGAGAAGCAGTGGATTGTTAAAAGAGGCGTGAATATTATGCATGACCCAACATATTAATTTATCACTTCAATAAACAATGAAATAGGGAGAGCTGTGTAGAAACAAGAGAGACGTGAATAGTGGAGATGGACCAAGAGTTTATTCGTCACATCATTGAAGAGTGAGGGAAATATAACAGAGAGAAGCTTGCGCAAAAACAAAGGGAGAGCAACTAGGGGTCATTAGATAGGGTATTTTTATGAGGGCATAAGCATTTTTTGGGGGAGATCTATGAAGGGCTATTGTCCTGGCGCTAGTTTAAAGGTGACATCGATGTCGACAACCCGAGTTAAGCATTTCTTTCATATTTTTTGTTGTTTCTCTCCTATTGAATTGATGGTGTTATCCTAGGCATATTGATTTAGGTTTTTGTTTTTGGATAATTGAATTTTCGTTATTATTCGATGATATGTGTATCATCTCATTGGGTATTATAAGATAATGATTTTAATGCGTTCATTGAATCATTTAATTGGAAACTCATTGCTAGAATTTCGATATAATCTATAATTGTTATGTTGAAATTCATGTGTAGTGACTAATGATTCGTAATCATTAGTCATAACAGGACCTAGGTTAAATATGGTTGTTGCCTTGATTAATCGATTTTCCTAATTCATAATGCTATTGCCTAATTAAATCTAGAGATCGTATCCTAGGTTATTTGGTAATTAGGTTTAATTAACGATCGTATCTTGATTAAACAAAACCTAAGGGAAATTTTGGGTTAATTATTAACTTATGATTAATGGTTGCTAAGAGAGATTTGAGAACAATAAATCAATGAAATATGTTTAATTAGGGTGTAGGCCGAGCTTGAGCCAAAGAACCAGGTCCTTACCGAATTTCCTACTTTTATCATTTTTCTATGTTTTCTTTAATTTGTTTTATTAGTATAGTTTCATTTTACTTTCTTGTTTAAAAAATCCAAAACCCCCTGTTAAATCTAAACACTAGTTAGTTTCATTTAATAAACTTTGCACACACTCTTTATGGGATCGACCTAAACTTACCATTACTATAGTAGAAGTATAGTTATTTTATTTTGACTAGCATTACAACGCGCTGTCAATTTTAGCACTGTTGATGGGGAGTGAGGTGTTTTAGTTTTAGTTTTAGTTTGTGATTTAATTGATGTTTTGTATATACTTTTTTGTAACTGATTTCTTTTCAATTATTTCATGATCTTTTCATTTTTTCGTGTTTGTGAAAAAAATCGATATAGACGAAGGTAATTTCTTTTATAACTCATATTCTCAATCTTATAACAATGTTTGGAGTAATCAACCTAAATTTTGTTATGGATGGGATAATCATCAAAATTACTTCCATGATAGTTTGTAAGATGCACAACAATTCTTGTATAGACCAGAAGTTTCATACCATGATTCAGGTATATCTTTAGACTACTATGTCAAGACCTTTAATGCTAACAATCTTCAATTTTAATAGGGTATGCAGCAGCTTCAAGAGAGTATACAGTAGACCCAATATGATATCCCACAATTATAGTAGGATGAAAGATAATCTTCGTTTAGTTGCCAAAATTTGGAGAGCCAACATGACTTAGGTACATATCTAGAAGAATTGCTTAATATTATGGTTGCTAACAATCTTCAAATTCAACAGGAAATGCAGTAGCTCCAAGAGAATATGCAATAGCTATTTCAGTAAGGTGTACAACAAATCTGACAGGATGCTTTGCAATTTCAGTAAGATGTATTGCCTCGATGGGGAGATATCAATCATCTAGAACCACAAAGCAAAAAGGAGTAGTCGTATCAACTTGAGTTATACCCAATGAACGTTTGTGTAGAAACTTTACAAATTGATGAGGAGCTTGAGAATTTTGAGATAAACCCTCAACGAATTGCTTATATGGAAGAAGTAGAGGAGGAGCTCGAAGTAGAAAAAGACATATCGTTTAGCTCGGAGGTAAGTACTAAGTTCCATTTTATTGTTGAGAATGACTCTTTACCTTTACATAGTAGGCTGGAGGAATTAAATGAGGAAGAAAAAGGTGAAGAGACATTTGAGATCTTTCTGGAGTGTACAAACTGACTCAAGATTGAGAATTTGAGGATAAGGAAGACGTTGGATGAGGATGATGATCAACTAAGGCTCTATCCAGCGTAACCTTGCGTGGAAGTAGTGCTAACTATAATACCTGAAGATCACAATTTTGTCATGTGAGAGGAAAAAGGAGTCTTGTCAACGACCCTAAACAAAGGCATTTCTTAGGAGGTACTCAAAGGAAGTAAATTTCTTTTCTTTACATTTTTGCATTACTTTTTTATTTTCATGTGTGTTTCTATGTTAGTTTGTTTCTTACTTGCTTTTAAGTTTTCAATCAAAATGAGAGAAAGAATAAAACAAATGAAAAAATTATTTTTTTATTTTCTATTGCTTCTAGCACTATATAGTCATGACTAGAGAATGAGTTGACTAGAGAATTTTATGGCAACTTTAACATGTATTTTTACTCTTGTGATTGATTGATATGCATTACTTTTAGAAGAGTAATGATTAGTTGTAGCGTCCCCTCACCGTAGGGTACACATCGGGACGCCCGCAGGTCGCTCCGACAAGTAACCCACGATGAAGGTGCACTACCGAACAAACCCACTAAAATTCACATAGCATCGCAATAAATAAAACCACAATATCAGAAATCACTAAATTTTAAAATCCATAATATCAACCTCAATATAGATCATCCAATAACAGAATAGACAAATCTATCAGTCCCCTAAAAAAACTCAAAAAGGAAACTGATACAAAAGTCTATACTAGTCATCCTCAAAATCCATCCCAGTTGACCGACTTGTGTGCCATCGCTTCTCTTGCCAGCACGCTCGCATGGTAGGAAAAGACTATCTCCGGAGCTAGGAGTCTACTCTATCGATCCTGAAAAATAGGTTGCAATTTTGGGTGAGTTT
>JANZLD010224033.1:0-18275 GCA_026413575.1 Erythroxylum carthagenense
TTTACCCATCATGTTTGAAGCTAAGCTTCTTTGTATCAGTGCTAGACTTAGGCAATTCCAAGACTTCAAGTTAAAAAGAAAATGAGGGGCATCTAATTCTTATGTGTCTCCCTAGGTAAGCAGCATCACAAGCAACAATAGGACCTTTATTCTTAGGACCTACACATACACACACACACACACACACACACACACACACACACACACACACAGACAGATATATATATATATATATATATATATATACGTACTTGTATATATATATATATATATGTAATACATACTTCAGCTATAGAAGTTTATACAAAAGAAGTTATCACAGTTTTAGTAATATCTTTACTGACGATGTTCCATTCAGACTCACACCCCTCTCCCTGGTCTTTATATACACAAAGAGCACCTTGCCAGAACCATAAAACACAACACTTTTCTTTTATTACCCTATTTTCTCCATATTGGAATTTCAGTACAGAGATAGAGCATATCGCTGCATATATATTTTATGTATATCTGATGGTAAATCAAAGATATATGACTCTGCTTCTGATAACACTTATGATTGTAAGTTGCAGGTCAATGGAAGCAAGAGCAATGGCTACCATAAATAGCCAATTACTGTTTATGAATTCATTCCATCAGGCAATCCTCTTTGGCATACTTCAGCATCGCAATCTTCGACTACTATTTTTAAAGACCTCAACTTTGGAGTTTATAAATTAGCCACCAACTAAATCATTCTAGTGTTTCGCAATGAAGCACAAATAACTACCATCACATATTGATTGGAAAATTGACTGGGAAGATACACTGGTAAGGAAAATTACCTTTCTTCTCCTATGATCAACAGACTCAAGAGCAAAACGCAGTTTAGGAAAATTACCTTTCTTCTCCTACGATCAACAGACTCAAGAGCAGAATGTAGTTTAGAACTTGGGTTGCATCTCCTACTTCCTCCATGGCTAATGTTCAAGCAATATCCTGATAAAAATAAAAGCAGGAGTACAAAGAAAAATTAGACATGCTTAGAATCTCAAAACAAATTTTAATGAATGTATTGAAAATTTTCTCAATACCCAGAACAAGAAATGAAATGGAGGAGGAACGACATTGATAGAGATTGAAGAAAGAAAGTATATAAGAAAACAGATTTAGAATCGAAAACCTTAACCTGGTAGAAAAGAAACCTAGTAGAAAAGAAACCTAGTAGAAATATGCTATATCGACAAAAATAAAATTGAAGAAGAAAGAAAGGAAGAACATTACCAGTGTTATTCTTGGTTTCGGGTGTGTCCATGGTGGACTACAGGGATAGTGTGTGGAGAGATTTGCCAAGGTAGACGATTATGGGTTAAGAGACGTTACAAAGAGAGTGAGTTAGGAGGAGTAAACATTATGGTGCTAGAACGCGCAAAGTAATGACTCCCATTCCTCTCGTAATTGAGAGAAATGGAACATTACCTTAAACCTAGGAATGAAAACATTACCTATTCAATGATAATATCTTATCAAACAATACATTTCATTCCATACCCATATCTATTTTTTCAAACCCACTAAATAAGCACACCTTAAGTTAATTAATTGTAAATTCACAGGCCTAAATTAAGTATCACTGTGACAAATATATTTTTATTTTTAATTTAATATATTTAAAGTATAGTTTATTAACTAATTTTATATAATTAAAATATAATAACTTTATTGATATATTAAATTACACTTTATTTATAAATTATTTATTTATCATAAACTGTTGAGTTTATTAAGTTATAATTAAAAATTATTAATATCTAATTAATTAATTGATGCATTAAATTATAATTAATAGATTAAGTAGTTAATGTTAATATTTAATAGATATGTTAGTCATGACCCTAAATTATTAATTGTTAATTTTATTAGTTATTATATGTAACGTCGGACTTTCTAAGCCCTTTGACGATTGTTTTGTATTTGGAGATATTACTGTATATTGATATATACATGGTTGTATATGAGTTCAAAGATGAATTTGGATCCTTTTGGTACGTATTCCAATGATTTATAATGTTTTATGCCCTTACATGAACTTAGAGTTCATCAGTATGTGAAATTTGGGAGATTTCGGACAAATAAACTTTTAAGTGTGAAAAATCGAGTCCATTGGATGGATATGACCATGGTGGTTAAATTAAATGTGTTCTAATGCCTTAGATGTGATTAGACATGATTTATAGACTTATTGGACTTAGAAAGCTTAATTGAAAAAGTTGATATATATATATAAGGGCTTATTTGTAAAATTGTTAAAAATTAAAGAACTTAATTGTAAATTTTCAACTCTTGGAGGACCAATTTGTAATTTTATAAAGTTAAGGGGATAAATTATAATTCTTAAAAGTCCAAGGACCAAAATAAAAATAAAAGTTTTGGTGATTCCCAAATTTTGGGCTTAATTGCAAATTTAGGAAAAGTTTGGAGGGTAAAATGGTAATTTCATATAAACTAAGGGTAAAAAGGTAATTTCACCATATTTTGGTCAAAGAAGAGTCAAAATTCTAGACCTTTCTTATGTATGGACGTGAACCCCCCATTAAGACTTAAACCGTCTTGTTTTAATTAAAAGAGAGGAGGAAAAAAAAAGGAGAAGAGAGGAAGAAGAAGAAATTTTGGCCATCAACTAGAATTTTACCATCTTTTGATTCTTCAACCTCAATCAAGGTGCTCTAAGCTAATTTGGGGTCAAAGAACTCAAATCTATCATTAGATATGAGAAAATCTCAAAGGATTTTAAATATCACTAAAGGAAAGTATAGGTAAATTTTGTCTCATCTCTCTCTGCATTATGATTTTGAGTTTGGCGTTAAGATATGTTGTTCTCCATGCTTGAATATGCATGAAACATGGTTTAGATGAATGAAATGTGTCATGGATAAGGTTCTTTGAGTCAAAACCTAAATTGTCCCCTTTTGGTGAAAGTTAGTGAATTTTTGAATATCTTTTGAAATTGATGGTCTAAATGAATTTTATGGTGTTAATTACACATGAACGGTGTGAATTGATGATGAAGAATGAAGAAGATGTGTGTTAGTTAAGTTTAGGTCAAAATAATGGAGAAGAGGTGGATTAATGTAATGAGTTGTACACTTGATAAAATGTAGCTTAATGAAGGAAATTGGTTGGAATGGAGTGGTGGAATGTGTCATTGATTGGAAGTGTTTACTATGTGACATGATAGGAGCGTGAATTATTATGATAAAGTCTTGAAAATATGACTTGAAAATCATGCACCTTAGGTATTTGATGAAATGCCTAAGTGAACTTGGCTTAAGTTTTAAGGCTTTATAATGGTATAGATTGGAAAACACTTCCATGTTTGCTTAGAGTAAACTTGAAATGTTGCCTAGATTGATGAATAATAGTCTAATATGCTTGGATAAAGATGTGCTTGATTATGTTATGAAATGAGTGAATTTGGATTAAAGGCATTAAATGCCTTAGAAAATGCAAAAAAGATGCTAATGTGATGGTGTATAAATATGAAATTTATGTTTAAGTAGTAATTTCATTGTATATCTTTTTATGTATAAAGGCTCGGGAGTTGTGAATTAGGAAGCTCGTACCGAGGATTGTTGAAGTTAAGAGAGAGTATATCTTCTTTGAGGTGAGTTTGGGAAACCATATTTCTCAAATACGATTAGAACATCCTAAGACAAGTATGATGACTTGTATGTGAATTTTGAACTTAGGCAACATATGGTAGACTTCAATTTCAAATGGATGATAATATGCTTAGGTATTTAATAAATGACATTATTTTTAATAACTCTTTGCACTTAGAGTGCAGCTGATGTTTTGATTATTTATTTTGAGAAATGATATTGTTTTCCACCAATCTGAACTTGAAATGCAAAAGACAACGTTTTATTTTCTGAAACTGCATGCTTAAACAACTTTGCATTGTAGTACGAAAGATGGCTTTTATTTTATGAGATAATGTTTTGGAATTAACATATGCATAATTTAGTCATGTATGCTGTATGTTTTTGTTCTCTTTTGGCTTAGAGCCATGACACAGTTTTATTTTATCAGTTGGACCGATAAATAAAGGCATGTTACCTTACTTGATTTTATACTTAAGAATTGGACATGATTTGTTTTGTGATTGGTGAGAAAATGATTGGTCAATCTTGTGCTGGGCACAACTGATTAAGCGACCCCCATACCCTTGATGCTTATACATGAAAGTTGAGTCGCCATATTGACACCTTTCTATGGGACTCGCGGGTGATTCCACATTTAGGGTTTGGAAACTGATAAGGTTATCACCTAAGGTCATAATGCTCTCGTCGACTGTAGTCCGGACTTACCACGGATGAAAGTTTGCCAGCACTGAGTATCGGTGGGTGTGCACATTAGTTTGGCCAACTAGTAGTGTTACATATGATTGTTTTGGCTTATCATGATATTGGTTTTCCTATCGATATTTGATTTATACATATGATGTTTTTATGCTTTTGTGTACTGAAACTGGAACCTATGTTCATCGGATGAGTGAGTTAATAGGCTAGGCCCATATGACGCCTAACCAGTATACGTTGAGTCATAGGCTGGGCCTATGTATTTTTTTATGTGATATATATTCACTTAATAAGTTATCTACACCGTCTTGGTATGAATTGAATTCTATTTGTGATATATGTCTTTCCTGCTCACTGAGTGCCTAGTGTACCTACCCCCTTCGCTTTCTAACCATATAGGTTAATTTTGTGAGTTTGAAGCTCTAAGAAAATCATGTGGTCTTTTGACATTTTTGGTGTATTGCCACAAATGGTTAGTTTCTTAGTTTTTACTTTTTTGTCTAGTGGCTCATGAATTGTGTTTATATAGATAGGCTTTATGATTTTGTAAGTTAACTTTTGATTGTCTTATGTTTTATAAATGACTTTATGTATGAATCTTTTGATACTGTTATTGAGATTGCCTTAAGTGGACTTTAAAATCCTAAAGTTATGGTTAGGTGTGAATTTAGAAGTGTGTTTGAAATTGTTTGTAGCTTTTTGGGATTTTGAAAACATAGCTGTTGTGTTGCAAAAAAAAAAGACAATAAAAATTTAGCTAGCCTTCATAGTCGGATTAAGGATACCGTGAGTGTCATTAGCCTAGTTATGCAGCGGTTGTTGTAGGCCTAATGTGGTACCATGTCGTGACAATTAAATTATTATCAGAGTGGGTTTTTACGTTTTCAAAAGTGTCATTTCCATTTTCAAAAAGTTCATGAGTCTTAGGAATCGAGTCTGGCCTTTGGATGAGAAGTTGAGTCTCGGATCATTAAGTTGACGTCCTTAACGATCTGATGGTTTCGACCTCGATCAGAGTACTTGTCGACATTCCTTGGGATGTTTGGGATATCGAATAAGCTAGGCTTAGTTCGATCTATTTTATTAAACAATGTCTTTTTCTTTGATTCTATAGAGATGGCATTCCCCTATCTATTTGATCAGTCAAGCAAGAATTTCGAAGATGAAATTTTTGTAAAGGGGGGAGACTTGTAATATCTTGCCTCCTAAAATTGTTAAGAGATTAAAATTTTAGATTGAATAAAATGAGTTATTTTAGAAAACATTGCAAGATAGTGTATACACTCATTTGACATGTTTCGGGTAGGAAAGGTTTTTATTGGTCAAGATATAATTGTTTATTAATTTTGTCTTGAATCTTGTTTTGATGGATTTTAATTAGTTAATTAGGAATAAGTGACAAATGGCTCAATTAAATGGATGACAAGTGGCTTAAGTATAATTGTGACAAGTGGCCCTTTTAAGTTTGCAACAAATGGCACTTTAGAATTGTGACATGTGTAGCTTTACAAATGGTGAAATGTGTAGCCTTAAAATGAGTGACATGTGGAGCCTTAAAATGAGTGTCATATGGAGCCTAAAGTAAGTGACACATGGACCAATGAAATGGTGACACATGGATTAGTTCAACCTTCTTGAATTTTCTAGAGAAAATGGATGAAAAGGCAATAGAAGTAAGAGTGATGGTCTGCTATAAGGTTAGACGAGGGAGAAAAACGAAAATGAGAAGAGAAGGAAAGAAGTTATCAAGGTAAGTTGAAATTATAGTTTCAATTTCATCTTACTCTTTTGATCTATCTTTAATATCCTTAAAACACAAAGTTGAAGAAACTCAACGAATGAAAGTTGTAGATATACATCTTAACTTGACCTGTGTGAAAGTGGATTGACAAAATAGTGACTAGTGCTCGAGTTATACTTATTTCCCTAGTACTACCTGTGATAGACCCCTCTGCAGGAACCTTGTATTATTTCTTGTTTTTTGAGGACCTTAGAGTCCTAGTGAAAGTATAAAACATTAAAAATGGTTATAGATCTCTTATTAATGTTTCTGTGAAACGGTTTTGTTAGAAGATGTATTGATAATGATTTATTGAGTATTGGTTGCCAGTATGTTTCTTACTAGAAGCAGGACATAATTTGGATGGAGATTATATTTTAAAGGGAGATGTTATTTGTGTAATTTTTGGATATATTATGACTAATGGAAGTCTACTTTCAGGAGGCATAAGAATCATGGTAATTTGATTTTTTTAAGAGAGAGTTATGATTAAAAGAAGACAGCTTGTTCATAATGGAACATTAGGAAGAGAAGGATGTAAACATTGCATATAAGTTTAGGTTAGCTTGATGGTTGAGGAGATGACAGGGGAACGTGAGGATACTATGAGACGCTAGTACCCCCACTTATTTGTGTTCTCAACTTAGAAGTTTCGAGGACGAAGCTCTTTTGAGGAGGGGAGGACTTGTAATGTTGGACTTTCTGAGCCTTTTGGTGATTGTTTTGTATTTGGAGATACTACTGTATATTAATATATACATGATTGTATATGAGTTCAAAGATGAATTTGAATCCTTTTGGTACGTATTCCAATGATTTATAATGTTATATGCCCTTGCATGAACTTAGAGTTCATCGATATGTGAAATTTTGGAGATTTCCGACAAATAAGCTTTTAAGTGTGAAAAAATGAGTCCATTGGATGGATAAGACCATGGTGGTTAATTTTTAACAATTTTGCAAATAGAGGTGATTAGACATGATTTATAGACTTATTGGACACTTAGAAAGTTTAATTGAAAAAGTTGATATATATATATAAGGGCTTATTTGCAAAATTATTAAAAATTAAAGGACTTAATTGTAAATTTTCAATTCTTGGAGGATCAATTTGTTATTTTATAAATTTAAAGGGCTTAATTATAATTCTCCAAAGTCCAAGGACCAAAATAAAAATAAAAGTTTTGGTGATTCCCAAATTTTGGACTTAATTGCAAATTTAGGAAAAGTTTGGAGGGTAAAATGGTAATTTCATATAACCTAAGGGCAAAATGGTAATTTCACATATTTTGGTCAAAGAAGAGTTAAAATTCTAAACCCTTCATATGTATGGACGTGTACCCCCCATTTAAAACTTAAACTATCTTGTTTTAATTAAAAGAGAGGAGAAAACAAAAGGAGAAGAGAGCAAGAAGAAGAAGTTTTGGCCATCAACAAGAATTTTACCATCTTTTGATTCTTCAACCTCAATCAAGGTGTTCTAAGCTAATTTGGGGTCAAAGAACTCAAATCTATCATGAGATTTGAGAAAATCTCAAAGGATTTGAAGATATCACTAAAGGAAAGTATAGGTAAATTTTGTCTCGTCTCTCTCAACATTATGGTTTTGAGTTTGGTGTGAATATGCATGAAACATGGTTTAGATGAATGAAATGTGTCATGGAGAGGGTTCTTTAAGTCAAAACCAAAATTGTCCCCTTTTGGTGAAAGTTAGTGAATTTTTTAATATCTTTTGAAATTGATAGTCTAAATGAATTCTATGGTGGTAATTACACATCAATGGTGTGAATTGATGATGAAGAATGAAGAAGATGTGTGTTGGTTAAGTTTAGGTTAAAATGATGGAGAAGAAGTGGATTAATATAATGAGTTGTACAATTGATAAAATGTAGCTTAATGAAGGAAATTGGATGGAATGGAGTGGTGGAATGTGTCATTGATTGGAAGTGTTTTACTATATGACATGATATGGGCATGAATTATTATGATAAAGTCTTGAAAATATGACTTGAAAATCATGCACCTTGTTTGATGAAATGCCTAAGTGAACTTGGGTTAGGATTTAAGGCTTTATAATGGTATAGATTGTAAAACACTTCCATGTTTACTTAGAGTAAACTTGAAATGTTGCCTAAATTGATGAATAATGGTCTAATATGCTTGGATAAAGATGTGCTTAATTACGTTATAAAATGAGTAAGTTTGGATTAAAGGCATTAAATGCCTTAGAAAATGCAAAAGAGAAGTTAATGTGATGGTGTATAAATATGAAATTTATGTTTAATTAGTAATTTCATTGTATGTCTTTTTATGTATAAAGACTCAGGAGCTATGAATTAGGTAGCTCGTATTGAGGATTGTTAAAGTTAACATAGAGTATATCTTCTTTGAGGTGAGTTTGGAAAATCATATTTCTCAAATAGAATTAGAACATCCTAAGATAAGCATGATGACTTGTATATGAATTTTGAACCTAGGCAACAAATGGTAGATTTGAATTTCAAATGGATGCTAATATGCTTAGGTATTTAATAATTGACATTATTTTTAAAAACCCTTTGCACTTGGAATGCAACTGATGTTTTTATTATGTATTTTGAGAAATGATATTGTTTTCCACCAATCTGAATTTGAAATGTAAAAGACAACGTTTCATTTTCTGAGACTACATTTTTGAACAACTTTGCATTTGTAGTACAAAAGATGGCTTTTATTTCGTAAGGTAATGTTTTGGAATTAACATATGCATAATTGAGTCATGTATGCTGCATGTTTTTGTTCTCTTTTAGCTTAGAGTCATGGCACGATTTTATTTTATCGATTGGACCGATAAATGAAGGCATGGTGCCTTACTTGATTTTATATCTAATAATTGGACATGATTTGTTTTGTGATTGGTGAGACAACGATTGGCCAATCAGGTGCTGGGCATAACTAATTAAGCGACCCCCGTACCCTTGATGCTGGTACATAAAAGTCGAGTCACCGTATCGACATCTTTTTATGGGACTCGTGGGTGATTTAACACCTAAGGTCTGGACATCGACAAGGTCATCACCTAGGGTTATGATGTTCTTGTTGACTATAATCCGAACTCACTATGGATGAAAGTCAAGTCAACGCCGAGTATCAATGGGTGTGCACATTAGTTTGGCCAACTAGTGGTGTCACACATGATTGTTTTGGCTTATCCTGATATTGGTTTTCCTATCGATATTTGATTTATACATATGATGTTTTTATGCTTTTGTGTACTAGAATTGGAATCTATGTTCATCGGATGAGTGAGTTAATAGGCTACGCCTATATGGTTTCTAACCAGTATACAGTGAGTCATAGGCTAGGCCTATGTGTTTTCTATGTGATATATATTCACTTCATAGGTTATCTACACCGTCTTGATATGAATCGAATTCTATTTGTGATATATGTCTTTCCTACTCACTTAGTACCTGGTGTACTCACCCCCTCCGCTTTCCAACTATGCAGGTTAATTTAGTGAGTTTGAAGCTCTGAGCAGATCATATGGTCTTTTGACATTTTCTGGGTATTTCTACACGTGGGTAGTTTCTTAGTTTTTACTTTTGTTGTCTAATGGCTCATGAATTGTGTTTAAGTAGACACGCTTTATGATTTTGTAAGTTAACTTTTGATTGCCTTGTGTTTTATAAATGACTTTATGTATGAATCTTTTGATACTGTTGTTGAGATTGCCTTTAGTGGACTTTAAAGTCCTGAAGTTGTGGTTGGGTGTGAATATAGAAATGTGTTTGAAATTGTTTGCAGCTTTTTGGGATTTTTAAAACATAGTCGTTGTACTGCCAAAAAAAGAAAAGAATAGATATTTAGTTAGCCTTGCATAGTCAGATTAAGGATACCGTGAGTGTTCTTAGCCCAGTTATGCGGTAGTTATCATAGACTTGATGTGGTACTGGGTCGCGACATTATATACTAATATTCAATATATATGTAACTCTTCAAATGTTATGTAAGTCACAGGCTGTCATGCATATTATTTGATTTTTCTTGTTAGCAGTTAATTAACACCTATATGATTTTATTAAATCTTTAATTAAATATTTAATTAATTAATTAAAATATTATTAGTTTGTTGATTAGTTATAACATAATTAATTGATTAATTAATTATAATATACTTAGCACGTATAAAAACATAATTAATTAATTAAAATATAATTAATTAATTTTGCTGAAATTAATAATAATTAAGATAAAATAAATTAACTTATTTATTCAAATAGAATTTGTTTATAAATTAACTATCCATAATTAACTGGTAATTTTATTAAGTTATAATTAATCATAATTTATATATAATTAATTAGTTGATTCATTAAAATATAATTAATTGACTAAGTCGTACATGTTAATATTTAGTATAAATATTAGTCATGACCTCACTATTAATTGTTAATTATTATATACTAATATTCAGTATATATTTATATATACCTCTTCAGTATATACATAGCTTAAGTACTCCCGCTTGTATTATGTATCTCTACACTCTTGCTGTCACGATCGTGTTTAAGCACGATTATGCAATTCCAACTAATTCTTCAATGTGGCTTTTCCTAATATTTCCTCAATGTGCAAGATCGTCCTTGCAATTCCTCTGAGGGTTACTTTGTCACGATTGTGCAGCTCTTCTGAACATCCTTCTTTGTTCTTTTGCTTTTTTGCTTAATCTACGATTTCTAACTTATGTCTCACTATTTCTTCTTCATTTTTACTTTTATTTTACCTCAATTCATTTCAATACAAATCAAAATCTATCATTGAATTAATTTGAAATTAATGTCAAATTCATAAAAAATAATTACACTTAATGATTAATAATTACTAGATAAACCAAACTTTATTAAATATAGTTAATTTACTAATTAATTTATAATTAATATATTGATTACTTAATATTATTAAGTTAAATAACTTTAAATTCACAGACGTTAATTAAGTATCATAGTGACAAAGATATTTTTTCATTTCTTAATTGAATATATTTAAAGTATAGTTAATTAATTAATTTTGGTATAATTAATAATAATTAAAATGTAATGAATTCATTGATTTATTAGATTATGCTTTATTTATAAATTAATTGTTTATCATTAATTGTTAAGTTTATCAAGTTATAATAAAAAATTATTAATATCTAACAAATTAATTGACGTATTAAAATATAATTGTTAGATTAAGTAGTTAATGTTAATATTAAATATATATGTTAGTTATGACCATGCATTATTAATTGTTAATTTTTAATAATTATTATATACTGATATTCAGTATATATGTAACTCTTCAATAGTTAACTAGTCACGCTTGTAACTTAATAGTCATAGGCATGACTATCATGCATATTATTTTGTTTTTCTTGTTAGTAGTTAATTAAAACCTATATGATGTTATAACATCTTTTATTAAATAGTTAGTTAATTAATTAAAATATTATTAATATGTTGATTAATTATAACATAACTAATTGATTAATTAATTATAATATACTTAACACGTACAAAAATATAATTAATTAATTAACTAAATTAATTTTGTTGAAATTAATAATAATTAAGATATAATAAATTAACTTATTTATTCAAATATATTTTATTTATAAATTAATTATCCATGATGAACTGTTAATTTTATTCAATTACAATTAATCATAATTTATATATATTAATTAATTGACTCATTAAAGTATAATTAATTGACTAAGTAGTACATGTTAATATTTAGTATATATATTACTCATGACCTGCATTATTAATTGTTAATTATTATATACTAATATTCAGTATATATAAACCTCTTCAGTATATACATAGCTTAAGTACTCCCCCATGTATTATTTATCTTTACACTCTCGCTGTGACAATCTTGCAATTCCAACTGATTATTCGATGTGATGATCATGCGCATTTTCCTGATATCTCCTCTATGTCACGATCGTGCAATTTTAGCCGATTCTTACAAGCACAATTGTGCAGTTCCTCTGAGGGTTACTCTGTCGTGATCATGATTCTGCATGATTATGCACTCGTCTGAAACTCCCTCTTTATTCTTCCTCTCTTTGCTTAATCTAGGATTTCTAACTTATGTCTTCAATATTTTTTCTTCATTTTTATTTCCATTTTGCCTCAACTCATTCCAATACAAAAAAAAAATCTATAACTCATTTAATTTGAAATTAATCTAAAATTTTTAAAAATAATTACAGTTAATGATTAATAATTACTAGATAAATAAAACTCTATTAAATATAATTAAACATAATTTATATATAATCAAATTACTAATTAAATTATTATAATTAATAGATTGATTACTTATTATTAAGTTAATTAAGTGTAAATTCATAGGCCTGAATTAAGTGTCACTGTAACAATGATATTTTTCATTTCTTAAGTTAATATATTTAACGCATAGTTTATTAATTAATTTTGATATAATTAATAATAATTAAAATATAATAAATTCATTGATTTATTAAATTATAATTTATTTATAAATTAATTATTTATCATTAACTGTTAAATTAAATCAGTTATAATTACAAATAATTAACATATAATTAATAATTTGGTGTATTAAAATATATATATATATTAATAGATTAGATATTAATTATTATATACTAATATTCAGTATATATATACCTCTTCAAATGTTAAGTAATTAGATCATCAATTAGTTTTAGGAATATGCTATTTTATATTCACAAATTATGACTTAATCAAATAACTTCTTCAAATGCACGCTTTTCACACAACACAGGAGAAGAAGACCAAAAAGCATATTTAGCTTAAATTAATACATGGATGTAAATATTTAGAAACTATTAACAAAAACAATTATTTATTTCTGACACCCCAACAATCCCTACATATATAACACACCAATGAAATGCTATCAATTAAACATAAATTTTCAACTACAAAAACATGAAATACTACATAAACATCAAAACCTACATTTATATAATAAAGTGAAACTATTCAAGAAATAAAAGTTTTTCCTCACAAATTAAACATTCACATAGCGCTTATATTAAATATTGTTTTTTTCTTCTTAACATTGGCATATCATACCTATCCTTCTCTTCACTTATCTTCTTCTTCTTTGTAGCATCCTCTTTATCAACAATTCTATTTCCAACATCCGACTTCTCAACTATCTCTAGGGCCTCGAATTTTGTCTTCTCTTTTTTCTCCTTTTTTCTTTGGGAGAACATTCTTAAATAGACTTAATAATATTCAATAATCAACAATAATGTGAACTTAAGAAAAAAAACGTAACATGAACTGTCACAATAATACCTTAATAATTAAACTAAAATTATACTCAACTAGGACTAAAAACACTAAATCATAAAAATACAAACACCAAAAAAACAAATTAATAATAACAAAAAAATATTTTCTCATTTAATAATTAAAGATGTTAAAAGATCAATTCAATGAACACAACCTAAGATTTTAAAACTCATAATAATTTGTGAACAAGCTATTCTTCACATGCATAACCATAATTAACAAGTACCTCAATTGAAATATCATTAACAAGTGTGATAGATACTCACTCCATTTTCCATTCTTTCAAGCACTCAAAGGTCAAAAATAATTACTCATTTTTCATTTCATGTGTTAAACATCAACCATAAACTTGCTAGCTAATCCAATCTTCACTATTAAATATCTAAAACAAACATTAATCCAAAGGTCTTTATTTTGGTTGTAATGAGGCCAAGATCAAGGTAAGAAAAGATAAAATTCAGCTTTAAACTAAAGGACTAATTAACCAATAAAATGTAAAACATTGAATTCTTTCTTTTGAATTTGAAAGATAACCTATTAATCTCCTTTACTTTTTTTATCTCCCCTTTCCCTTCATTTTCTTTTTTCTCTTCCTCTTTTCCTTTTTATGCATGCACCATTTTCTTCTTCTTTTTTCCCTTTTTCTCTTTTCTTCTTCAGTTGATATGATTTGCTTTTTTTTTTCCCAATATGCAACAATATATATACCTTTTAAATGCTCAACTTGCCTTTATAGAGATTCAAACTATGATCTTACTCCTTTGTTTGATGATTTTCTTTTTTCCCCAATATGCAACAACATATATACCTTTTAAATGCTCAGCTTGCCCTTACGGTGGGTAAAATCAAAACAGATAAACAATAAAGGCTTAAAGCTTATGTTTCAGGTTTTAACTAAAAAAAGTTTCCATGCAATCTCAAAGGGGCTTACTAAGGATAATATCATGGTGGCTTTTTAAGCTCTCAAGTTAAATCCTAAATGCCTTCATAACTTTAATGTTTGCATAAGATTATGTAATCTTGACTAGTGTTTGCAAGCAAGTTCTAGATTTGTTTAATCATGAAAGAATACTCTAAAAAAAGAATAGTTTTAATTGGTCTCAAACCCTGACCAAAGAAAAGTCTCATTCATCTGTCACTGCAAAGCTAATCTCCTTTCAATTAAAATCCACGTCAATCAACTTATGCATGCAATTGTATTTATTCACTTATATTATGCATTTATAATCCCGATTAAGTTCAGTTAATAATCAAACATCTTTAACTATTAAACAAAAAAAACAAACATAAAATTTACAACAATCATAGTGATCCTCATAGGAAATTAAATGAAAGATTTAAGATGCAAACAACATTAATTAACATAAACAATAAAACTAAAAATAAATTTTTAACAAACAATCAAAATAATTAAAGAAATAGATAGAAATATAATACTAAGATGAAGGTGGATGCTTTCTCGAGCGTCAATTAAAATTCTCTAGCAAATCCCTGATCTCCATTATATTTGCCTCAATCTTGTCCAATCTCTCACTCGTACGTTGTTCAAATACAATAAATTGATTGGTTAATGATTGATATTCCATAGAATTAGGTGTAATGTTAAACTACGTACCTTTATGTGGTAAAGCATCATCCCCTTGTGTACCTTCACCTGCTTGACCATGACTGTGCTTACTACTTGAAGCTTCTGCTAACTCATCACTAATAACAACATAATAATCACCTTACTGCCTGGTAATCTTTATGGACACCAAGGACCACAAGTCTAAACTGTAATTCCCTAAAACTAACTGCATACTTGTTCTCTCACTCAGCAAACCAAAATATTATCCAATTTGGGTAACAAATGCCCCATTAACTATTTTTCCATCTTTAACTTTAGCCACATCCATCATATGCACACTTAACCATATACTAGCATTAAAGTGTTTAGCATGCACCATACACCACATCACAAACAATTCAGCTTTAGAAACTGCACCTTGGCTATCTCCTCGACCAAATTAATGACGATGCCATCTTTTTTACAAATTAAATGTAAAATTTTCAAAATTTTAAAATTAATTCAACATATGAATTTTTTTCTAAATTTTGCAAATTTGTCCCATCCTATGTTATGCAACAGTTGATTAACTCGATCGGCAATTCCTAACTCAGTTATAGTTCCATGATCAATAAATCTATTCGACATAATTAGATGATCTTTTAAAGTTGCATACCTTAATTGGCTCTCAGTAGTGTTAAAGTGAAGGCAAGGATTATCTAAAACAGGGACATCATCTGCTTTAGAAGATGAAGATGCTCTGAATCAAAATATTTTCATAAATCTTAAACTACACGGAACAATTTTTTACTTAATTGAATTTAGAGCATTTAAATATAATGGGCAAACAAGAAATCCTAGAGTAATATGAATCTAACATCATCATAGAATGAACAAACATTCAGCTTAAATACACATCCTTTAATGAATAATAATAAAGTAAAATATAAAAAAGATTAAATAATGTTCTATGCTATCAGACGTATAATATATAAATTTTTTTATATATAATATCAAACTTTAACTATTTAATAATGAATCAACAATTCATTGAAAAGTAAAGTTATTTTTATTCTTTCCATTTATTTTACAAAAATCGAATAATTAAACACAATCTTTACAATCTAACGATTGTTTAATACAAAACAAACCTATAGCAAATAGCCAAATCAAAGCAAATTCTTAACCTAATGCAATTCTTAATTGGATATAAAAACCAAGAAAAAACCAACCTAATCGGACGATAAACATTAAAAATCTATTATATCTTATATCAAATTAAAGCCATAAAAAAATGAAATAGTTAACATTAACAAAAAGGAAGACAACGATAGCAACAGACATCAATACCAAAGAGGCAAAGATGACGACAATGACCCAACTCAAGATCTGAACTTCGACAGATATTCGAACAATTGGATTTTTCACCACAGAAAACAAAGAAGAAGATGACAAAATGGGTGTAGGCTGAAGCGGGCGTGATTCCAGAATTAGGCTAAAGATGGTAAAATTAGTCACGGGTGTGCTTTATAAATCATACCCAATAAATTTTTTTGCTTAGTTAATTTAGTCACGTCATAGGCATGTCTTTTTTTCTTATTTTAATTAATTGAAATATTTTTAATTAGTTTTTCTGAGTTACGAGTGTGACTTAATAAGTCATACCCAAGACTCATCACAATATAGATTTCCTAATTTATTTAATTTTTTCATTCCAAAATTTTACAATCTCATTTTAATAATTCATTTTTAATATTCTAACTTATAAATTTTTAACAATTCTATCATAATTTCTTTCTTAATATACATTTAAAAATTTATATTATGTAGTTATTAATTATTATTATTAACTATAAACTACTACATGCATGGCTATGACTAAACAAGTCACAACTATGCATGTTATTATTACTTACTAAATATTATTAATTAATTATTGATTAATTGTTATTTGATTATTAATTATGATATTATGTAACACCCGGTATCTGATTTACCCGTTACACCGAAAAAAAGTTGATGTGAGCTATAATTTTTGGTGACATCAAATTAATGATGTATGACACTTTTTTGGTAGTCACAGGAAATTGTACCAGCAGATTTTAAAGAATCAGTCCAAGAGGGGCATTTTTGTAAATAATGAACAAAGTGGCTTATAAAAGAAGCTAGCTATAAATAAGACAAAACCTTGTCTTCTTCCTCCCTCACCTACGAAAATCACCATGCAAGCTCTCTTTTAAGGTTTCCAACCTTTGTAACAAGAATGTGAAGGAGAATTAAGCTAATCAGTCAATATAAAACGATAAGCCTCGATCTTGATAGTTGATTCTACTGATTAAAGTTTAGTTTCTCTCTCTTCTTCTTCATGGCTATGAAACCCATTTGATGGAATTTATGGGTTTGATGATCTTGATGATGAATTTTTATTCTTTGATGTCTAATGACAAATTAACATGAGGAAAATTTCATTTTTATGGTGATTTGGAGGCTAAATCAAAACCTAGGGTTTTGGAGTTTAAGCTATCAATAGAGACAGATTCGTAGGTCCTCATTATACATTTTTTTAGCTATTTAATGTGTGAATTTGTAGAAACTCAAAACTTAGAAGTTGTAGATACAGATGTCTACTGTATCCTTGAATTTTTTTTTCATGAATTTAGGTTGAGCTAAACAAATGAGGTAGGTCCCGAATTGAAACTGGTTCAGAATACCAGCGGGATTGAAACACGAAATGAAAGTTAATTATTTAAGGACTTTAGAGTTAGAATTGGATGATGAGTTCTTATTATGAAATGCTTGAAAATGTGTCATCTGATTTCTGTATAAAGGTAATTTTAATTGGATGAGTATCCTGTGATATATGGCTAAATAAGTGAAGGGTATTACTAACCTTAGTGACACAGAAGAGAACAGAAACAGGACAACTTCATAAAAATCACAATAAATACAAATTTAATCATTTTTTAGCCATCTTTGGATATATGATAGCCATATTAGTCTATTGAAAATGGAGATTTGAATCACCTTAACTGGATGAGAAATGAAAAAGTTATAATGATTTGAGACGGGAAGGGTCCAACTCATGACTGAATATTAAGGCTGACTATAAACGGGATACTTGGATTCCTTAATGACCGAATTAGAAAATAGTCATAAAATAGAAAATGTGAATTTATGTGTTAACTAGAGGTATGGAAAGTTTGAAAAACGTTGGAGCTATGTATAAAAAGTTATGCCTTCATGAATGAGACCTATGCAGATGAATTAGT
>JANZLD010224232.1:0-18269 GCA_026413575.1 Erythroxylum carthagenense
AGTACAAAATTTGGGGATGAA
Organism: Erythroxylum carthagenense; assembly: GCA_026413575.1. Classification (NCBI taxonomy): domain Eukaryota; kingdom Viridiplantae; phylum Streptophyta; class Magnoliopsida; order Malpighiales; family Erythroxylaceae; genus Erythroxylum; species Erythroxylum carthagenense. Next base: position 22 of record JANZLD010224232.1, read on the forward strand.
GATGATACACTTGTCAATCGTGAAGAGTATCAAACACTAGTGGGAAGACTAATCTATTTGTCTCATACTAGACCAGATATTGCTTTTGTTGTGAGTATTGTTAGTTGCTATATGCATGCACCAAGGAGATAACATTTAGAGGCAGTAAATGACCTGGATTTATCTACAGAATGGGATGTGATATCTGTAGATATGAATGAACCTGATAGTGATGGAATTCTGTCAGTATCAGAAGGAGAAGATCAGGATCATACAACAATACTAAAAACTTTAGTATTGGATCCAACAGAAACAATTTTTGTCATCAATAACAAAGAAATTCAAGAAAGAAAATATAATAAATTTTTGGATATTCCATATCCGCCATTAAGATTGTTTCCTTTTTATCATAATTTTGATCATAATACCATGGGAGATCTTCCTCTTCATTATCCTCATCTTCCATTCTGATTATAGTATCTTCTATTTCTGAATCAGAATCTTAAAATTCTTCCTCCCACCCAGTACATATTACTGGATCATTAATTTCTTCTGGGATTGTATATTTAACAAGATAATTGCAATCTTCTCCTAAATAATCCCATTTAATTCCTTTTTCTTTTTCACTTTGGATAAAGTGATCAGGCAACATTCGATTGATGCACCTTATTTCTTCTTTTATAACCTTATGGGTTATCATCAATGCTCTTTCAATTTCACTTTCATCTTTATTTTCTTCATGTTCTTCTGGTACATTTTTCTGCCTGTAATTTGTAAATTTTATGCTGGTAGATCCATCTTTGTTTTCCCATATTTGAGAGCCTCGAGGTATTCTGGTGGATGATTCTACTGGTGGCCTTATTATCCATCTTTCTTCATCAAAGATTTCTGAAGAATAATCTTTTCCAGCTAGTGCTTGGACTCCATGAGTTGCCAGAAAATCTAGCAAATTTTCATTTCTATACCTGAATGCAGTTGCACTGGTATTTGTTAGCCTGGCGACTATTCCTCTTGTGAACAATAAATTAGCTTCTCCTCCTGTCCAGGATTCATATCCTTTTGTTTTGATCACAATTTCCATGTGATTATATGAAGTCTTGGTGACATCAGCTTATGATACACAGATAGTATTCTCACAAATCAGGAGGATGATAACTTTAGAAGATCCATATCCCAAACAGGGGTAATACTGATACTACCAGAGGACATATCCCAATATGACGATGTCATTACTCGATGGGAATCAATCAATACAAACCTCATCAACAGAATGAGTTGGGTGGATAATCACGCCAAAGTCACTTATATAGAAAATCTATTAGGTGAAACAATCTTAATGGCGGATATGGAATATCCAAAATTAAGAGAAGAAATAGAAATGGAAGACACAACAAGTCTTAAAGAAATACTAGAGATAGTAAAATCAGCATCAACTTCTCAAGTTGATTCAGGATACAGACCCCCTACAAATTTCACTATGGGACCCCCACAATATCCTTCGGCAATTGGGGAACAAAGAATTAATGTTCCAGAAATAAGAGAAAAATGGAAAGAATTTAAAGGGAAAAAGATGGAAACTTCCAATCTATGGACATTACCATCAGCACAGTCTCAAGCAGGGGTAATATTGTACTACCAGAGGACATATCCCAATATGAAGATATCATTACTCGATGGGAATCAATCAATACAAACCTCATCAACAGAATGAGTTGTGTGGATAATCAAGCCAAAGTCACTTATATAGAAAATCAAATGGTGTATTATAACATTGGTAAGAGTATTCCACAATACTCAAAAGAAATAGAACAAGAACTCAAGAATTTGGAAACTCTTGAGTATATTGGAAGAAATCCTCAGAAGCATTGGGCAAAGAATGGCATATTGTGTAAGCTTGAGATAATCAGTCCTGATGTAACTATTCAGGATAAACCACTTAAACATGTTACTCCTTTGATGGAAGCTCAATTTAAGAAACATGTACAAGCCTTGTTAGATTTGGGAGTAATAAGACCTTCTGAATCAAGACATAGAACGATGGCTATGATTGTTTATTCAGGAACAACAGTGGATCCAAAGATAGGAGAAACAAAACATGGAAAAGAAAGAATGGTGTTTGATTACAGGAAGCTGAATGAGAATACTCACAAGGATCAATACTCACTGCCTGGAATCAATACAATCATCAAGAAAATAGGTAACAACAAGATTTATAGTAAATTTGATCTGAAAAGTGGATTTCATCAAATTGCTATGAGTCCTGAATCAATTCCATGGACAGCCTTTATTGTTCCAAATGGACTATATGAACGGTTAGTCATGCCATTCGGACTGAAAAATGCACCTGCTATTTTTCAGAGAAAAATGGATCAATGCTTTAAGGGTCAGGAAGCATATATTGCTGCTTACATAGATGATATACTCATCTTCTCAGAAACAGCAAAAGAACATAAGAAACATTTACAAATATTCTTCAATATTTGTAAACGATATGGCTTAGTCCTATCAAAATAAAAAATGATTATAGGAGTATCAGAAGTAGAGTTCCTTGGAGCCATAATTGGAAATAGAAGAATCAAGTTGCAACCACATATAATCAGAAAGTTATCTGATTTTCTTGAAGAGCAACTTAAAGAAAAGAAAGGTTTAAGATCATGGCTTGGAATACTAAACTATGCAAGGAGCTATATTCCTAAATTAGGAATATTGGTTGGACCTCTATACAATAAGACTGCTCCAAATGCAGACAAGAAAATGACTAGTATGGATTGGGAACTAGTCAAAAGAATTAAACATTTGGTTAACAATTTACCAGATATGGAATTACCACCACAAGGATCATACATTATCATTTAAACAGATGGTTGTATGGAAGGATGGGGTGGAATAGCCAAATGGAAGAAATCAAAAGAAAGCACCAGGAGTGAAGAAAAGATAATTGCATATGCAAGCGGGAAATTTGATACAATCAAATCAACAATAGATGCTGAAATTTCTGCCTGCATCAATTCGTTAAACTCCTTTAAGATCCATTATCTGGATCAAAAAGAAATTACTCTCAGAACTGACTGCCAGGCCATTATTAGTTTTTATAACAAACAAACACAAAATAAGCCTTCTAGAATTAGATGGATTAATTTTGTTGACTTTGTTACAGGAACTGGAGTCAATATCCTCTTTGAACATATAGATGGTAAAAAGAATTTATTTGCTGATCAATTATCTTGTATTGTAACAAAACTTGCAGTATCATGGACAAAAGAGATAAGCAGATCAAAAGAAGAGGATACAGAACACTTGAAGACTTATGGACTGCTAAACAGGAAGCAGGAGAAGATACTAAAAAATCTTCCTCAAGCCATAAAAGAAATATCAAGCCTATCCAAAAAGAAATCGGATCAAGCTCAAGGCCTGCTAGGGAAAGCCTTGCAGGATATGTTCCCCTAGAAGACCTGGTCAGAAGGGCCACAAGCCCAACAAAGAAAAGGTCCTCGCCTGTAATAACAGAGGAAAGAAATAACCAAAAGTTCTGTCGTTTTGGTAATACCCAGTTACCAATTTCTGATCCCTATGATCCAAAAGCATATCGTCCGTTGGAAAATCTACCAATAGATAAACAGCAAAAATGTCTACTAGATGCTATCTGGAAGGCAAATAGTAGCAGACAAAAACAAAATGCATGCTGTGCATTACAATATTACTTCAGCAAAATTATGGAGCCTCCAATGGGTAAGAGTTTTTCATATTATGCTTTGATTAATGGTCCAGATCGAGGAATTTATTGTTATTATTCCACATTATTAAGAAAAACGATCCCAATGGCTAAACCAAAATTTAAAGGATTTTATGCCTTTAATGATGCCTTGGAATATATTTTAAAGTATGTGGACATAAATGAAGAAATTTATATTGAGAAGGAACCAAGGGAAGGGCCATTAGCTGAAAAATGTGATCAGGAGATCATTCGACCACAACAAGAAGTAGATGAACTCCTCAACACAATAAATGAACTCAAAAAAGAAAAATTGGAGCAAGAAGTTGAAGCTGAAAAAGAAAAATTAGATCTAGTAAAAACTCAACAGGAACACTCTCAGAGGAAAGAAGGTTATGGTCAACCATATCAAAATCAGTCTGAAGAATCATCTGAAGAAGAAGACAGAAGAAATCCCAGGAATTATCAAACGGTTCAAGAATAGGCATCTGGCACTAGATCATTACACTGACAAAGATGGGGAAAATGGCCGACAAAGAAGTCCTAAGTGGCCAACAGCATCTGATAGGCTTTTGACTATCTAAAAGAAAAAGTAGGAATCTTTCCTATTCATAAGCTGGAAAGCTATCCGGACACCTGTAAAGTAAATATTAACCGCGTGAAGAGCAATAATTAAGGAAAAGCTTGCATCAATCGTCTACGAGGGCCCAGAGCACACCCGGATTGACGAGTCACCCCTCAATTATTTGCTTCTAGTTTGTTTTAAGGTGTCTATGTAAAGACCTTCATATGTAATTAAGAGACACATCGGAAGCATCCCAAAAACGCTCCGAAATCTCTCTTTGTAAAATTTTCACTCTGATAAATAAAAGGCGTGTTTGTGTATACTCATTGCAATACTCCGCACAAGAAATCAATATTTTCTTTGTGTCTTGCAAGATCATAACTGGGCAATCGAATCGAGACATATTTTTGGTATCAGAGCAAGGTATGAGTAACTAAATTATTAAGTTTAATTGTCTATTTAAGTTTGATAATGTGCTTAGATACTTTCTTATAGGATTTTATGTTCTATGAGTGATTTCAAATTATTGGTTCAATTATATATTCTTTTTGTTCTGTTATTTTGTGCAATATTTAAAATTAAGCTCTTCATTTGTGTAATAATTCTGTATCTATTAGTCTTTTGTTGTGGATTGGGGAATAACAAAAGAAGAAGTACTCGTGAAGCCGAGGAGAGCGTGTGAAGAGGAAAATTTGCGTTATTTCTACAACTAAGCCGAGGGATTAACAGAAAAAGAATAATTTATATGAGTGAAAGGTTTAAACAATCAATTGATAATTATTATCAGAACAGAAGGCATTTGGAATATCTTGATCTAGCATCTGAACCAGTGTTTCAGACGGAGTCAATAGAAGGAGTAAAATTTGCTTGCTATAAGAAGGGTTTTAAGCATATTTATCATTCTGACAATAGGCAGTTGAACTTTGTTTGTGATTTGCAACTTAATACCTTGGATAATTTACATGTGTTGTTTGATAGATCGAATGTTTTATCTAATCTCTGTTTAAAGCATTTTTATATTCTGCATGAAAATTTTGAAAAATTAGAAAACAATTTGGAAAATATTGAAAGAAAAATAAAAAGAGTTCCGAACAAAAGTGAGGTTACTGAGTTGATAAACTCCATAGTTGATCAACCAAAGAAAATTGAACAGGAAGCTATCCAGTTAACTCAAAAACTGGAAAAGAAATTACAAAAAGTGGAAGTGCTACTTGAACAACTTCATAAGCAGTGGAGTTAGATGTCATATCTAGCTATATTGAAAGACAAAGATTATCAGGAATCACTTGCTGCTACAGAATTACTAGGACCACCTGCAGAAGGCTTTACAAGAGCTGAAAACATATCTCAGTCATCAAAGGCTATACAAGCTGCAGTAAAGCAAAACAATTGTGTAATTTATCTTTTGATAAAGACACTAAAGAAATTAGAAGATCTTGAAACCAAGATTACAAGAATTGAGGAAAGTTTTCTCAAAACCTCAAAAGAAAATCTGCAATTTCAAGAGACTCTTGAAAAATTAATTCAAGAAGTCAACAGAATAAGAATATCTGAAAAAGATACAGCACCTCCAGCTGTAACAAGGAAGTCATTCTTCTTTAAAAATCCACAGGATATATTTAACACGGAAAAAGCAAAGCTCAAAAGAATTCAATGAGTACGAGTGCAAGAAATATCTCTTTTGAAGAACCCAGAATGGCTGAAGAAAGGAATCTAGGATTAATTCCTATCAGAAATTCCGAAAGAAATATTATAATGTCTACACCTCAAGAAGATCAAATTAGGGATTATAGACGTTACAGACAAGCTGCAAGAAATGCTATGAATCGATTAATGAGGAATAGCAACAGAAAAGAACGATAGAAAGGAACATAGATCCAAATCATCAATTAAGTCTGTCAAATCAAAGAAGAGCCTCAATGGTCCTAGCAGAAGTGTTATACTCTTCTAATTGGAATGAACCCAATTACAGAGTATATCAACATTATTTGATATGACCATAGAAGTCATATTAATTTCTGTACTTGTCAAAACCTTTGACAAATTTTTGTAGAATGTAACGGAATTTCCTTCAAGTCTCACTCCACCTTGTTGAGCTCTTATAAAATTGCAGCCAATAAATACCTGAATACCATCTTGTGAACTCATCGGTATACAGAATGTAAAAGGTATTCTGTATATATTTTCTCCAATAATCATTTGTCCGTCCTTCAACCGATATTCAGATTTGAATTCTGAATTAATTCCCGAAATTGATATTGGCCATTTTGATTTTTCTTTTGCTTCCTTTGGGATAGCATCTTCTTTAATGCAGCATTTTGTTGCCCCTGAATCAAGAATAGCTCTTAGCTTAATTTCTTTACAATTTGGTATTTTGTATAATACCTTGAAATTGTAAAGCTGGTTATTAATCCTTCTTGGTACTCCTGCTTTTGCTGCTTCAACAAGAGTTAATACATTTTCTTTGTTGTTTTCAAAACAACTATGCATCCTTTCTGTTTCTTCTAGTTGATCAGATGATTCAACTAGTTGAATTTGTGGCACGAAATACTGCTCAAAGATGATTTGAGCTATAGCATCACCAATGTCCACAAACTATTCTTTATGGCATGTATTTACTAGCACATCGTAAATTGTACCTCTGTAGTCAGTATCAATAACTCCAGCAGATACATCAATTCCTTTGCTTGCTATTGATGATTTTCCAGCAATGCGTCCATATATTCTTCTTTCTTTTTGTTGCACTATTTCCATTCTTATGCCTGTTGATATACTCTTTCTTTGAAAAGGGGGTATAACTATACAATCAATGCTGTATAAATCAAAACTTGCTGCCCCTTTTGTTTTTCTTTATGAAATTTTCGCCTCTTGCTTACTAGCATAGAATTTTATAAAAAATTCTGGTTTTTCTGTTTCTGGTTCTTTCTTTCTTTCTTTCTTTATAATACCCTGGTATAGGTATTTGAGTACAAAGAGAATTTAAATCTTTTAATCCTCTTTGCATTGCTGCTTCTTGACACATTTCCTTCAGATATAACCAAGTAAAATGCATATGAGGTAGAATTCCGATAGTATTATGATAACGAGCACTATGGAGGGAATAAACCCTTACTGGTTTATTCTAGAAGGAGGAAAGAGAATTAGTGGACGGAAAGGAGGAAAGAGAAATTGTAACAGAAAGGAGAGAGAATTAGTAATATAGAAACGTTTACAACTACAATAGAAGGCTAGTTCTATAAATAAGACAGAAGGGAATTGGGGGGAGGAGATGTTTTGTTAATTTTCCTTTGGGAAGGAATTCTCGGCTTATGCTTGGGCAGAGTCTCCATACTCTGTAATTTCTTAATACACTATTACAATCTTATTCTCTTCACTTTTTCGGAGCTCCTAACTCATCATATTACCTGGATGTTTCTTCTTGAATTCTTCCTCAATTTTCTTTCCATAAAGCTCAGGTAATTTTTTGAAGAATTTTTCTGACAATTCTGGTCCTAAGAACGATCTTCCTGTCATTGCAGCTAATGTCAAATATTCCTGTAAGAATTGGCTGACATTTCTTATTTCTTTGCAGTTTAATCTCTCTAAATCTGCATATGCTCTGTCTTGAAAAGCAGTTGACCCTTGATATGGATCTTCTAAAGTTATCATCCTCCTGATTTGTGAGAATACTATCTGTGTATCATCAGCTGATGTCACCAAGACTTCATATTCTTGTGGGTATGCCAATCTCCATTGCTGAAACATTCTTTTCATAGTTTCACCTAATAGATTTTCTATATAAGTGACTTTGGCTTGATTATCCACCCAACTCATTCTGTTGATGAGGTTTGTATTGATTGATTCCCATCGAGTAATGACATCTTCATATTGGGATATGTCCTCTGGTAGTACTAGTATTACCCTTGTTTGAGATTGTGCTGATGGTAACGTCCATAGATTGGAAGTTTCCATCTTTTTCCCTTTAAATTCTTTCCATTTTCTCTTATTTTTGGAACATTAATTCTTTGTTCCCCAATTGCTGGAGGATATTGTGGGGGTCCCATAGTGAAATCTGTAGGGGGTCTGTATCCTGAATTAACTTGAGAAGTTGATGTTGATTTTACTGTCTCTAGTATTTCTTTAAGACTTGTGTCTTCCGTTTCTATTTCTTCTCTTAATTTTGGATATTCCATATCTGCCATTAAGATTGTTTCTTTTTTATCATAATTTTGTTCATAATACCATAGGAGATCTTCCTCTTCATTATCCTCATCTTCCATTCTGATTATAGGATCTTCTATTTCTGAATCAGAATCTTCAAATTCTTCTCCCCATCCAGTACATATTACTGGATCATTAATTTCTTCTGGGATTGTATATTTAACAAGATAATTGCAATCTTCTCTTAAATAATCCCATATAATTCCTTTTTCTTTTTCACTTTGGATAAAGTGATCAGGCAACATTCGATTGATGCACCTTATTTCTTCTTTTATAACCTTATGGGTTATCATCAATGCACTTTCAATTTCACTTTCATCTTCATTTTCTTCATGTTCTTCTGGTACATTTTTCTGCCTGTAATTTGTAAATTTTATGCTTTTCCCATATTTGAGAGCCTTGAGGTATTCTGGTGGATGATTCTACTGGTGGCCTTATTATCCATCTTTCTTCATCAAAGATTTCTGAAGAACAATCTTTTCCAGCTAGTGCTTTGACTCCATGAGTTGCCAGAAAATCTAGCAAATTTTCATTTCTATACCTGAATGCAGTTGCACTGGTATTTGTTAACCTGGCGACGATTCCTCTTGTGAACAATAAATTAGCTTCTCCTCCTATCCAGGATTCATATCCTTTTGTTTTGATCACAATTTCCATGTGATTATAGAAATCTGTGATTGTCATCATCTGATCTGGTAGGAAATAAACTAATTCTGTTCCTGTTGACAAATCAATTTCCATTTGTCCAAGAAGTCCTCTTTCATCGCTTCCCCATCTTTTATCTCTAATTACTACGAGAATCTTTACACTAGCCCTTTTTTAGTGTAGTGCAAATATCCTGATCATTACCATTCCAAGATGTATATGATCATGACCTTCCATCTTTAGTTTGTTGAATGATTCCTTGGTAATCATTCTCATTTCTTCTTGATCCTTTGCACCAACTATTAGCTTTCTTTCTTTTGAATAATGTTGATATATTCAGTAAAAGGTACTCCAGGAAAAGGGTTGCTATTCAAGAAAGGAGATTAAAGAACAATTGAAATATATACTGATTCAGATTGGGCAAGTTCAGAAGAAGATAGACGATCAACCACTGGATATTGTACTTTTGTGTGGGGAAATTTGGTTACTTGGCAAAGTAAGAAGCAAAAGGTGGTAGCCAAGAGCAGTGCTGAAGTTGAACTAAGAGCTGTTGCAAAAGGAATGTGTGAAAGTCTTTGGTTAAAGAGAGTGTTGATATAATTGGGAATCGGGTTTGAGATACCTATAAAACACTATTGTGATAACAAGGCAGCCCTAAGCATGGCACACAATCCAGTCCATCATGAAAGAACAAGACACATTGACGTTGATCGACATTTCATCAAAGAGAAGATAGAAGATGGGACAATATGCCTAACATACGTTCCAACAAAGAAGCAGGTAGCTGAAGTGTTTACCAAAGGACTCCAACGACAAGCATTTGAAGAGTGTATTAGCAAGTTGGACATGATAAATATCTATGACCCAACTTGAGAGGGAGTGTGGTCAAAGATATGCATATCTCATAATATTATGATTTGATCATAATCAGATCATTTAGATTAGATAGCAGTATCTTGTAGATATATAGTATCCTATGATTATATTTCCATATCTGCACAGATTTCTATCCTATTCTGTAAACCTATTCATGTATATATATACTGCAGTCTCTAATAAAAGAAATATAGAGCAAATAAGCTCTGATTCACAGATAGCTTTAGACAACTTTCCGGATTTAAATTTCTACTTGTAATGTCCTATATATGGCTGTATACTTCCTATTCAATATATGAGAATATATGAAAATTCTGTCCCAGAAAAAGTTTTATTTTTGAGTAAACGCAGCTGCTGTTTTTGATTTTTGGCACCTTTAACTTCTCTATGTGGGCAATGTTTTGTCCTTATATCCCTTTAAGTTGTGATGGCATTTATTGCAGTTTCCTGCAGTTTAACAGCTATCTGAACTTATCTGTTCTCTTTCTCTTTTGCTCACGTACACGTGTGCATTCTTACTCACACATGCATGCACACATGGGGGTTGCTTATTACTGCTGTTGAGATTTTAGTTTGAATTCTATAATGCATTTGAGGAAAATGTTTAGCTTTATGTCATATGCTTATGCTGTGACAATTGCAAACCTTATTGAACAGGTAGAAAAAGATTCAGTTTGGACATTGTCATCAGATTCTGAGTCTGGTCTTGGTACTGACCTTATTGGGGAGAACAAAGAGAGTGGAAAGGATGAGGAAAATCTTAGTGCTGTTCCAGTTGGTGACAGTGAACGATCCCCATTGAAGAATGTTTCGAAGATGAGATCTAGAAAAGGTAAAAAAGTTAAATGGGGTAAATTGCACTAAAATCCCCTATGGTTTTATTGGATTTTAAAATTTTCCTTGTGGTTTAAATTTAACTACAGAAATATAATTACTTAACAAATTATTTTCTCTTTACTTCCACATTGTACTTGGTTATAACCAATAAGAAACATGTAAATATGAAGTTTATTTTTAGAAGGGTCTGTTTTACTAATTATCAGAGCACAGGGACCTTTAAAGTTGCATTCAAACTACAGGGGATTTTGAAGAACAATGGAACTATGGGGGTTTCAATCAACAATATGGTGTAACTAATATCTAAATGAGGAAAATTGGATTTCTCTTTTCGGACTTTCTCTCTTTCTTTTTCCTTTTCTCCATTTCTATTTCTGCTGTTGTTCTTTTTCCCCCCCTACTCCTAGAACATAAGAAACTAAAGACTTTGCTGAAGTCAAGAGAAATTATTGCTATTTTGCTAATATTTTAAAGTGACAGCCTAGAATAAATGCAAATCTCTCTCTCTCTATTGTGATAATGTTACAGGAAATCATGGTGATGTAGAAGCTGCTAAGCAAGAAACATCCGAGAAGCATGTTAGTGCTCCTATAAAAGCTATAAATGCAAACTCTAATGTTTTTTGACCCACCATATGGTTCACTGACTTCTATACAACTCACGTGTAGTTATGCAAGTCGAGATTACCTTTGCTGCTCTCTGAGAAAGTCCATTGTTCAAAGGTAGGTTTCAGTTTATGTCGATTGGGGCTTTTTGTATATCTGGTTTCTATTGGATGCTTAAACTGCTTCCGTGCTGTTAGGTCTTGTTAATTTACCTTTATGAATTTGGGCAACTTTTAATCGTCCAAGAATACAACTTATTATGGATGAAGCAAATTAATTGTTTTATTTCTGGACAAGTCAATTTTATATTCGTTACTAGAATATTCACTACTCTGTTTAATGAATATTTTTTAGGCAGAGCCACTACACTTTCTTGCAGTTCTATGCTTTTGAGTTTTCATACATATATACCTTCATAAGCACATGCGTTGTACATGTTATTTTCAAATCAACCATGATGGCCCTAGTAAATTGGAAAATTGGTTGCCTAGTTTTGTAATTCAAACATTTAGAATAATACAATGAACCAGAAAAACCTTACTGAACTAGAGCAACTATGAAAAATAAGCAGCATTCATCTAAAGTAGTTGTTGCTCTACTAACATATGGGAAAAGTGTTACTTATTGCAGCTTCTAACCATTCAACCTTTTATATGGATTATTTGCACCAAGGTAAAAACCCAAGATTTTCATCTTAAGTCAAACTAAATCTACTGAATCAAATATTTGGCTAATTGTTCACCTTGTTGGCACATTAGCATGCCAAGTAGCCATAAATACCAACCTAATGCCATATCTTAACCCTTGGCCTTTTACTACACTCAGACAACACGCAATTGAATGTCCTACTTGGATAGGCTTTAGAAGAAACTAATTGCTAGCATTGCCACATGCATTATCACTCAATTTCCATGTTAACGTTTGTTGATTATAGGATAAGGTATATAATACATATAGGTTTTTATGTATATTGGTATATAAATTATATGTTATTTTTTGCAGTGAGTGCAATTAACTTTCAATTGGATATGGCTGAGTCACTTTATTTAAACATCTAACTTAAGTTGGATCACCACTTTTTCTCTGATGAGTTTAATTGCTGTTGGTGGCTCCTAGTTAAGTTAGTTTTGATATTTTATGAAAGTAGAGATAATGAGAAAGTGTTGTGGATGCATTCTCGGGGAAAACATATGAAAGGAAAAAACATTAATTTGGATCTCTTATTTTTATTGCTTTTGTTAGATAAATTACTATTGTTGTTTTATGGTTATTTCTTTAGTAGGAACTCAATAAAGTAGGACTCATAGTATCGGTAGAAATCCTATTATCATAAGGAAACCTACCTGAAGTAGGAAACATGCCTAAAGTAGGAATTCTATTATTGTAAGGAGACTTGCCTATTTAAAGGCAATTAGAAGTAATAAAAGGCAAGTCAGAATTTATTCAAATAAGAGATCAGAGTTCTTTCTATCAAACTCTAAGGTATCAGCCTCCCTTTGAAGAGCTGAAATTCTACTCAAGATAGGTGGACCAAAAAAACAGCATACTCGCCCTGTGACTCGATCCCAAACACGAGGCCATAACAATTTGGTATCAGAGTCAAACACGATGGGTGACGAAATCAGAGACCTTTTGCAAGAAGAACGAGCCCTTATCGACTCCAAGCTTTCAGCCATGGAACAGGGTCTTGGGGAGAAAATTGTGCAGATTCTTCAAGAACAACTATCTGGCATAGGACTCAGTATCAACAAAAACACTATCAATGGAAGCAAAGAGAGCAGTGTGGCTATCCCAACGACAGACCGACCAGCTGCCATCGCTACCAAGGAAGGCCCTATATAGCCTGTCCCACAAATCAGAAATCATCAACCCACAGTGCCCAGGTACGCAAAATTTGATTTTCCGACATATGATGGCATGAAAGACCCCTTAATCTGGGCTCACCGCTGTGAGCAATTCTTTGAGAATCACCATACACCTGAGTCGGAAAAGGTGGGACTAGCGGGTTTTCATCTCTTGGGAGAAGCACAATTATGGTTTTATCAGTTGAAGAGGGCAAAAAAGTCAAGGACTTGGACAGAATTTTAGAAAAGTTGCTTTCAAAGGTTTGGACCACCTGAAAGTAGTAATCCAGTGGGTGAATTGGTCACTCTTCGCCAAACTGGGACTGTTGAACTATATCAACGTCAGTTCCAAGAAAAGCTAGCTAGAGCTGATGAGCTCATTCCGGAAAGTTTGCACGTGGGATTGTTTATGGCGGGATTGGATGATTCCATTAGATTGGATGTTTAATTGCTTAAACCACCAAATTTAGCATCTACTATGAGCTTGGCTAGAGCTTATGAACAAAAGCTTCAGCTGCAAAGAGTCACTAGTACCCGAAGGACGACATGACAGTCTCCCCGAATAAGCTCTAATAGTTCGGTGATTATGCCACCAAGGAGTTCCAATTTGTCATCTACAACGATTGATAAATCATCAAGCAATCAAGCTCCTTTTTTTAAGCGGTTGACACAAGCAGAGATGGTAAAGAGGAGATCAAAAGGGTCGTGTTATAATTTTGACGAACCGTATTCAACTACTCATCAATGCAAATGACTTTTCTGGTTGGAGTTAGTAGATACAGATGATGATCCACTTGAAGACAATGTAGATACTACCCCTGAAATTTCCTTAAATGCCATTAATGGACACCCACATGGCAGAACTATGCAGTTGCAAGCTATCATAAAAGGGCAACTGGTACTTGGCTTGATTGATTCAGGTAGTACTCACAACTTTTTAAGCTCAAAAGCAGCTCAAAGTTTGACACTTTATGTTCATTCCTTGCCAAACACAAAAGTCTCCATTGCCAATGGAGAGAGAGTTCGGAGTTTGGGAGTTTGTAGGCAGGTATCGTTTTCTATTGCTGGCCATAACTTCTCTACAGATTTTTATGTGATTCCTTTGGGTGGATTTGACATGGTTTTGGGTGTTAAATGGCTGGAAACATTAGGCCCTATATTGTGGGATTTTGCTGCATTTACCGTGACTTTTTCTATGGAAGGGATACCTATTCTATTTCAGGGATAGCACCAACCTTGTGATCATGTCTTACACACTATGGTAACGGTCAACTCAGAAGATCAGAAGTTAGAAGGCCTTTTAACTGAATTTGGGGACTTGCTCCAAGAGCCAATCGGTTTACCACCCATAAGGGAATGTGACCACCGCATCTATTCGGGACAGCCCCTTTTGTTGTCCGTCCATACCGATACCCCCATCGACAAAAAGATGAGATTGAAAGACAATGCAACCAAATGCTCCAACAAGGGTTTATTCGGCCTAGTAAATCCCCATTTTCTTCTCCAGTCTTACTGGTTCCCAAACAAGATGGCTCTTGGCGGCTTTGTATTGATTACTGTGAATTAAATTCTAAAACAGTAAAGAACAAGTTTCCTATTCCGGTGGTGGATAAACTATTAGATGAGTTGCATGGTGCCCGTTACTTCACTAAGTTGGATCTCAAATCGGGTTATTATCAAGTTCGCATGTCTCCTGCTAATGTAGAGAAGACCGCTTTCCGTACACACCATGGGCATTTTGAGTTCCTTGTTATGCCATTTGGCCTTACTAATGCTCCATCCACTTTTCAGGCCTTGATGAATGAGGTATTCCATGAGCTTCTACGGCATTTTGTCTTGGTTTTCTTTGATGACATTTTGATTTACAGTATCACTTGGGAGGACCATTTGGTACACATGAGAAAGGTCTTTACTTTATTGCGTGCTCACAAACTTTAAGCGTTCTAAGTTTTGTTTTGCATCTACACAAGTTGAATATTTAGGCTATACTATATCCGCTGTAGGTGTAGGCGTGGATATGAGCAAGGTTCAAGCTATTCTGGACTGGCCTCAACCTCAATCTATCACTTCACTACATGGATTTTTGGGCTTGACTGGTTATTACTGCAAATTTATCCGTGATTATGGAGAGTTGGCTGCCCCATTAACTTCTATGCTTTAAAAAAATTCCTTCCAATGGAGTGAGGCAGCCTTGGATGCGTTTGACAACTTGAAACACATATTATCTGTTGCTTTCGTATTGCAATTACCAGATTTTACAAAAGACTTTATTGTTGAATGTGATGCTTCAGGAGTTGGTATCGGAGCTGTTTTGCAACAAGAGGGTCATCTGGTCGCATTTTTCAGTCGACAATTGGCTCAAAGACAACAAAAGTTAGCTGCTTATGAAAGAGAATTGATTAGGTTGGCTAAAGTAGTACAACATTGGCGTCCTTAGTTGTGGGGACGATCTTTCCTTATCCGGATAGACCACTATAGCTTGAAGTATCTATTCGACCAACGGCTTACCACTCCTCCTCAGCAGCATTGGCTTACTAAGCTCTTTGGTTATGATTTCACAGTAGAATATAGAGCCGATCGACTCAATGCAGCAGCAGATGCATTATCTCGTAGAACCATTCAAGACCCTTCATTGTTTGCTATTAGTTGTCCTCGAAGTGCTTTACTGGAATCCATTCAGGAAGAGCTAGAGAGCTCCGAGGAACTCAAACAATTGTGTGCAAGAGTTGAAAAGGGGGACCTTGGTTCAGAATGGCAACTTCTCGATGGGCTACTTTTGTTTAAGGGCCGAATCTTTGTTCTCCCTAGTTCTTCCATGATTTCCCCTATTTTGTCCTCCTACCATGATAGTGCGCATGAGGGAGTTCAGAAAACACTACACCTAATTCGACAGGATTTTTATTGGAAAAATATGAAGAGTGATATTGCCTCGTATGTGGCTGCTTGTCCAGTGTGCCAACGCAACAAATATGAACATTTAAGTCCGGCTGGGCTGCTCCAACCCTTGCAATTGCCAACTCAAGTTTGGGCTGATATTTCAATGGATTTTATTGACGACTTTCCCAAATCTTGGGGCAAATCAGTTTTGCTTGTTGTGGTTGATAGATTTTCAAAATATGGCCATTTTAGTCCTTTAGTTCTTCCCTACACGGTTGTTTGCATAGCTTAAGTCTTTTTTGAGCATATTGTTCGACTACATGGGGTTCCGGAAACCATTACTTGTGACACAGATGTGGTCTTTACTAGCACTTTTTGGAAGGAATTATTCCACCTTCATGGTGCTAAGCTTCAGTTCTCTTCAGCTTATCATCCCCAAACGAATGGACAAACAAAAGTGGTCAATCGTACGGTAGAGATGTATCTTCGTTGTTTCGTGGGAGATTATCCTTGCAAATGGGTTGCTTGGGTTCCTTGGGTTGAGTACTGTTACAACACTTCCTTTCACTCGGCCATTCGAACCACACCATTTCAAGTTGTCTATGGTTGTGCGCCGCCTCGGTTATACACAAGGTTGCACTTGAGTTGAAGCTGTGGAAATTGCTCTGGCGGATAGAGACAAGGTCTTGGGAGATATTCGGAACCACCTACTTCAAGCCCAGCGACGAATGAAGGACCACTATGACAAAGGTCATCGTGATGTTGAATTTGCCCCTGGAGACCTTGTTTGGCTTCGTTTACACCCATATAGACAGTAATCTATTCGGCTGCTTGTTCACTCTAGGCTATCTCTGCGGTTTTATGGACCATTCCCAATTCTAAAGAGAATTGGACAGGTAACATATGAACTAGATTTGCCTTGCAATAGCCGCATACATAATGTTTTTCGTGTCTCCTTGTTGAAAGCATTTAAGGGTGAGAAGCTGCCTCAGAATACTGAATTACCTCCCACTAAGGATGGCAAAATCGTTCCTCTTCCTGCGGCTATTATTCGTGCTCGAGTTAACCGTGGCATAAAGGAACTTCTTGTTCATTGGGCAGGGTTACTTGAATCAGACGCTACATGGGAACTTGTCAACCATTTCCAGCAGGCTTATCCATCATTTGAGCTTGGGGACAAGCTCTTTCCGGAAGAGGGGGGTAATGTTGTGGACGCATTATTGGGGAAAACATATGAAAGGAAAAAACATTAATTTGGATCTCTTATTTTTTATTGCTTTTGTTAGAAAAATTATTATAGTTGTTTTATAGTTATTTCTTTAGTAGGAGCTCAATAAAGTAGGACTCATAGTATCGGTAGAAATCCTATTATCATAAGGAAACCTACCTGAAATAGGAAACATGCCTAAAGTAGGAATTCTATTATTGTAAGGAGACTTGCCTATTTAAAGGCAATTAGAAGTAATAAAAGGCAAGTCAGAATTTATTCAAATAAGAGATCAGAGTTCTTTCTATCGAACTCTAAGGTGTCAGCCTCCCTTTGAAGAGCCGAAATTCTACTCAAGATAGTTCGACCAAAAAAACAGCATACTCGCCCTGTGACTCGATCCCAAACACGGGACCATAACAGAAAGATTAGAAAGGAGAGCATTGAGAGCATACACATTGCTTAACATGGTTCAGTTGTAAAGTACATAGACCAAGAAGGGTATTAAGGTGTGTTATTTATTAAGTTTAACCTATCTATTTATAGTAATAGGATAACACACCATTTTGGAGTAGGGTAGTAGAATATTCCTAAATAATAAAACTATTCAATTATAAAAAATATTCTTATATTTGACATAAAATATTCTTATTAAACACTGCCCTTCATGCTGATATGTTGATGCTATTTACATCCACCTCACATATAAATTTTGCAAACAAATAAAAATAAAATTATAGAACTATTCATACTTTTGTTTAATTGTTTGTTAGCTTGAGATAAACATATGCAGCTCTCTTGTGGCTGGACTCATTCTTAAGAAACTGATAGAAACCAGAAAAGAAAGACAATAGAAATAACTGAATAATAGAACTTTATTGATAAATTTGAGAGCAAGAAT
>JANZLD010226008.1:0-18254 GCA_026413575.1 Erythroxylum carthagenense
TTTGTTAAAATTTAATTTGAATGACCAAAATTCCTTCTCAAATATATTGTCTTATTTTTATTTTTAAAACATTGTTATTTTGATCCTTAAATTTAAAATTTTAATATTTGAATTAAAATAATGTCACTTTAGTTTTATTTTTAAAATAATATTATTTTATATTAAAATAATATTAGTTTTATTTTAAAATAATATTATTTTAAAAATAAAACTAAAGTGACGTTATTTTAATTCGAATTGAACAAAATTGAACCCCTCGAGTTGAAATTAACAAATCTAATTCAAACCGCTTAAATGGTCGGGCCAAACAGAATGGAGAGTGAACCTAATTGACTCAATCCATTATTAATCCTACATGTACTTCAATAACATGCATTATTAGAGCTACCGATGAGTTAAGGTCGTCAATTCAATAAGATTTACCTACACATCGTAAATTTGATGGAAATCCTTGAAATTTTGTAAAGAAAATTCTTGGTAATTACCATGTATCTACTCCATCCATATGTTACCTTGAATTGGTTAGGAAACTCCTTTTAACTTGATAAAGACAAGGTGATTACTTCTGGGTGGACCACAATGGCGGTGGGAAGTCCTCCAAGTGCCTGTGGGGTACTTCAATTTTTTTTATTTTTTAAGATATATAATTTATAAATTATTATAATCACTCATAAATTAGTAATATACATATGATAATTATTAAAATAACAGAAAGAAACAGACAAAGAAAGAGTAAAACAGAAGGAGAAGAGAAAGCAAGGTCATGTCTACTTTTTTTTAAAATTATTTTGATGTGTTGACTATGACATGCTTCTTCTTAAATACCATTTGCATTTCTGACTATCGCTTTTCTTTCTCAAATCCAAACTTATTAAACTTTTTTTTAAATAAATGGTTTTATATTACTCTTCAGAGCATCATACTAAATATCATCTTAACGTTAGCTAAGTTTACAATGGATGAAGATGATCATTTTTTTTTTTAGTTGATTAGTTCTATAGATTTTGCTTCCAGATTGGTGCATGAGTACTCCTGTAATCAATCATATGTTTATAATAAGTGGAGTTTCTGGCTACCTAATCATAGAAAAAATCGACGAGGATAAAATATTGGACATCATCCTTAAAGATTGCGACAAGACATGCTTCACTCAATAAAGAATGATGGTTTGACATTGAAAAACCACATACATGCTCCAGAAGCACAATTTTGGCGAGACCCTACCAAACATTGCACCAATTCTGCATGATACGATTTTAGACAAGTCTTTTTGAATCTTGCTATATTTGTTTCCTAGCATTGGAATTAGAAACAACATTTTAGATTATGTGTGATTTGAGTCTATTTTGAAACTCGATTCATCTCGAATAACATAATTTGAGTTGAAATTAAATCCGTTTATACCATCTAAAATATAATGTTATTTTGATCGACTAAAATAATTTTATTTTGAAAGATTAAAAGATGTCAATCATTGATATACTTAAGTCAATGTTCGAACTCACCCTTAAAGTCTAACTTCAGTCTAAAATTTTATCAACTTAAATCTAATTTGTTAATTTTGAACAAAATGAACTCGAACTCTTTTGTCATTTTTAATTAAAACGGGAGTTTGTACACTATAAAAAAAAAGCATCTTCTTCTTTTTTTCTTAATTAGTATTTGTTAAGTGCAAACGTTCATCAGTATATCACATCCCTTCTAATAGAAAGTAAGAATCTAACATCAATGAGGATTGATGAAACTAATTAAGGAAGATTCAAACTAATTTGTTTAACTACTTAGACCATTTCTTCAAGAGCAGAAGTTGGAAATTTACATTATGTAATAAAAATATATATCGAAAATTAGATTAGAATCATCTGCCTCTATGGTTAATAAAGGAATCTAATGAAATTGTAGACACCGAATGTTGAGAGATAAATGGTCCTTAGACCACCCAAGATAGGTGGTCTTGTGAGCACTTTTTTCCCACTTAAAACACTTTTGCCAGCCATGTGTTCACATCTACGGTCAATTTTGAGGGGATACTAAAAAGTTTAGAAAAAGAAAATGAAATTAGAAGCCTTAACAAGGACGGACTGTCCCTGTGTAACAAGTGAAACAAAAGATTATTGTTTACAAAATGAATACAAATCATTGTGAAATGAGACATTAGCATGTGATTAAGCATTTAAGTATAATATATATATATATATATAACTAATTAAATTATCTGAAAAACAAGTTTACGCATATATGTGATAATTTATCTGACAATCATTCAAAGAATAACGAATGTCGGTCTTAGAAAATCATCTCATCTCCTAATTAACATTAGCCTATCCAAAAACTTTGTGTTTTCTACGCATTAGATTATACAAAATGTCTGTCAAAGAAGAGATAGAAGCCCGACAATGCCACGAGGTCCTAGTGAAGAGCCGAAAGGGAAGAGACTCGCATATTATTGTCTACGAGTCTGCAAGCCGTAAATGACCGCTCCAAACTCTAAGGCGCGGCTGAGTTAAAGGAGTTTTTCTGGTTTAAGTAAGGGTGCAGGTTCAAACTCTTTTTTTGTATGCAATTGTTTAAAATTTAGAGTCAGAATTTTGTCTTCTATAAACGACTTACCCAAGTCGAACGAGAATTAGCGTGGATATGAATAATTTAAAAGTATTTTTTATAATTAAGACCCTCCTAAAATATCTCGTAGATAAAACAAAAAAAATCACCGCTTTAGAGCACAAGGTTTCTTTACTTGGTCAAGGAATTCCATTAATCCGTTCTTATTATCTTCTGTTAAATTTCATACACCTATTTCTATAAGCTTCGAAACAAAGGATCTATTTCCAAGCGTGTCGACAAAATAGAATAAAACAGGGTTAGCACACTCCAAAGAACAGACAATTTCGTTCTAGTTATTGCAACCTTAACTCAGGAGAAGAATGATTGGATACATGATTAAGTGTGACTTAAACCTAGAATTCTAAGAATGAATAAAAATATTTTAGTACCTGAATAATGTATTCTTAGTTTAACTCAATTTACAAATATAATTTAAAAAGTTTTAAATTTAAAATCAATTACAAAATTAAATCAGATAATTTTGTAATGTGAGTAAAATTAAAATTAAGATGGATTCATAAATTTAAATTTTAGAAGAGTTGTATCTAAAATTAAAATTAATTAATTAGATTCTTTAAAATAAAAAAGTGGTTTGTTCGTTAATTAAGAAAATGCTTCTTAATTAAATTTATTTATTCTAATTTAATTGAGATAAACTAAATTTACCTTTATCTTATTTAGAGAATTATTATTCTATTTATTTAAAAATATTTTCTTTATTTATAAATAAAAAATTTCTTGATTTATTTGAAAACTTATTTTTCTTGATTAAATTTGAAAACTAATTTTATTTATCGATCAACAAAATTGAAAATTTTTAAATATTTTTAAAAATAATTTTGTCTAATTTATTAAGGAAAGATTTCTAGCTTAATCTTTAAACAAATAATATCAATAACTTTCTTAGTTAAATTTAAAAGTAATTTATTTAATTTTCTAGTTCAAGAAAAATTATTTTTAATTAGATTAGAAATTCGATTAGAATGTCTTATAAAATTTATGTAAAAATAAAGTTTTTCTAAATTATGATTTATTAAAATTTTAATTTAATTTGATTTAATTAAAAAGGTTTAAAACGGAAATAGAATCATAATTTTGGCTCTTGCCTCCCTCCTTCACCTGCGGACCCTTCTTTTGTGCTCTTCTCCCACGGAAACCCCTGCTCTTCGTGCTGGTAACCATATTCAGATACACCATTTTGTCCTTTTGACTCCTAGATGTTTATTGCAAAAAAGAAAGAAAGATTAGATTTTTATGATCCTGACAGCATTGAGAGGGGAATGGGATTGCAATTTAAGATGTTAAAGCTTTGAAATTAATGGGAGTAAATAACCATTCGAGGTTAGAATCATTAGTGACTGGCTAATTGTGTTGGTTAGGGTTTGTTCTTCCAGTCAAAAGTTGAAGATTTTGCCTATTCATGAATGGGTACCAGGTTGGAGTTTCTGGACTCATGTTCAAATCGTTGCTGCTTTATGCTAAATACGGTATACGTAATTCAAGTGGTATCTAATCCTTACTGGGTTTTAAACCGCGGAGTGCGGGTTATATTGTGGATGCAATTCCGGTTGCAGACCGGAATTTA
The DNA here is from genome assembly GCA_026413575.1 of Erythroxylum carthagenense. Classification (NCBI taxonomy): domain Eukaryota; kingdom Viridiplantae; phylum Streptophyta; class Magnoliopsida; order Malpighiales; family Erythroxylaceae; genus Erythroxylum; species Erythroxylum carthagenense. The sequence continues at coordinate 4,190 of JANZLD010226008.1, forward strand.
AAACCATGGTTCCATTCAAATTAGGATACCAAGAATAATTCACTAATGGGGATGAGGAGATACCTGGGTTACTGGAGATGTTTTGATCTTCTGTCTAACATTCTAATGATACTTGAAATTTAGTTTCTTGCAGGCAATGTGCAGTCGTACCAGTTCATCCTCCCACCTACATGGAAACAGAGACGAGTGACAAATATATTATCAGGCAATTACTGCCAGCCAAATTGTGCATAGCCCTGGGTTGAGGTAAAGTTTTAAGGATGAGAAGCAAGGAAAAGTTCAGGTGGTGGCTTCTCCTTTGATAAGATTAGCCAACAAGCCTAATGCAGCAATTGAAGAGATTGGAAATCCTGAGAAGGTGATTGCCTCACTTGGCCCTTTTGTCACTGGAAATTCATACGATCCAGATGAGCTCTTGGATACATCAGTCGAAAAGCATGGTGATCAGACGATATTGTCCCGTTATCTCAATTTCATTGCTGATATTTCCCTCCTAATGATCCTTTGTTTTTTACATTAAAGAAAAAGAAAGATACTTCTATTAGTTTGCAGAGCTTGGGAAACATTTACCTTCTTAGACAGCACATAGGAGAAAGGAAAACATACTTCATTCTCTTTAGTTAAGCTTTCTAGTACACCATAGAACAGGTAAGAGAGGAAAAGTGAATAGCTTCAAACTAGAATTAAGTTTAGCATGCCTGAACTTCTATTTCTTTTTCCCAATTCACTAGCTTCTTTCTTGGGTTTCTGGGTAGCTTTCCTCTTGATCTTTAAAGTTATGTCCTTTCTGCTGTACTTCCTTTTGAATCTGGAAATAATGAAATCTCTTCTGAAACAAATTACAAAGTACAATAGAAAAAGAAAACAGCAAAAACTTTTTGCTGGTATTTGGGTCTAAGAATGACTTTGCTTTCTGCAGTACTACAAATATGTGCTTGAGACACCATATGCTCTCACTGGAACTCATAATCTTGCAAAAGCAACAGCAAAAGGGAGCACAGCTATGTTGTTTGTGGCTAGTGCGAATGATAAACAATGGCCATCATCCCAGAAAATGCTGCAAGCCAGTCTTGAGTCCTTTCAAGTTTAGTTACTTACCACAAACATCGTAGAAAATTGTGTCTGATTCATTGGCATGTATATATATCAGATCATTGAACAAAGAGATATGCTATTGACTGTCCAAGTCTTGTTTTGATTAGATTTTATTAGGAGTTTCATATGATTACTTCATCCTGCAAGGACTAGATGTATTGAAAATTTAGATTATCGAAATAGTACCAATACCTTTAGATTATTACTAGTAACCCTTCTTTCTGGTGGCTTAAATTGGGACTCAAGGGTTGCTTTTGATGATGGGTGCCCGATTGACCGACATGACCATCCGATTCTAAAGAACCATCTTATTTCAACCATATAAATTGAATCAAGCATGGAATCCTAGCAAATCCAATTATGAGCATAGCTTTGATGCTCTGTTTTCCAATTTGGTGGAATCTATACTTCCATGAGAAGATGTTATAACCTTTCAGAAACTTGCTCTGGGAGATCAATACATCTATATACTCCATCAAATTTCTTTCAACTTGAAGATATTTACCATGCAATTACCATCTGCAGAAACTATTCCCAGCACAAGCAGCTATTCAACAACTCACAACATGCAATATCTCACTTCACTTTTATCCAACTCCTAAAATTACTTCAATACAGTAAAATATCAATACAGAAAGTATCTTGTGCATAGTACCCTATGGTTTACAAGTATTCCATATAAGTTGAGATACACTGTTTTCACACGACCATTCATAGAAAGAGAAAAAATAAGAAAAAACGTAGATGTTATCTAGTTCTCTATGGTTTACAAGTATTCCATCTTATGAAGATGTGATAGATTAGCTGATAACCATTTGCCAAAAGAGAACAAAAAAACAAACAAACAAACAATTCTCTAACATTTAGAAGTGTTAATCAAAGATAGTTGCAGGGTAGATATTACTCAATAATCCCCAATAAAAAGGATGAGATATCTACTGCTGTTGGTCCACAGCCAGCCGACTCTGTGTCAAAGCAACCATGACAGATTACCGTTAATTTGTGAATAATGAAGTACCATCTGCTGAAGATGGATGAAGGTTGTGCCGGAAGTTGTATATGCGGTTGACTTTCTGGGAAGAAAAATGACTGAATATGTTTATGAAAGAGTGATCAATGAAGAAACATCGGTATAATCTTGACTGTATTTGGAGTAAGAAATGATAATTCAGGTATGTGATTTAACATGTCAAGTGAAACAGCAAATTTGATGAAGTTTCACGGATCAAAACCAGGAATCTGTGTCATTTGATGCGGCTCAGCTTGATACATGTTAAAGCAAATGTTTCCTGGACACATTTAAGATAATATTAGAATCAACTTATGACTATGTATATTGGTTAAAAATCATGATGATTATGTTGTGATCTCAAAAGCTATTGACCATACAATGTCAAACTTGAGAAATTTATGAAACCATGTAACATCTCCAATCCTGCTTCATGGACATAATATTAACACACTGCAGTTTTGAGAACGAACTTAATTACTTTCATTTCTAGAATCCCACTGAACTCACCAGATTGATAGTTGCTGACAGGCATGCTTGGAGGTTTAGATATCTATGAAACATTTCAAGCAGATCAGATCAGAAAGAAAAAATATTTGCAACAGCCTGAAATTTAATCAATATGATTAATTTTTTGTACATGCACCTGCGAATGACCCATTTGCATGTTGATAGCATCATGTTGGTACCTTGTAGCATTTGACGCCTCTGTAGCTCCTGGGCAATTCTTGACAAATGGTCGATTAGATCCACTTGCTTCTTGATCTCCTCCTAAGTAAAATTGTAAGAAGCGGTAACTATGTACATCAAAATTAAATAAATCAAGTTGTTACTCTTCTAACCTCTCAATACTTCAAATTGGTGCTTTGTGTTGGCATCCCCTACTTGATCATGCTTTTGGCTCAAATCTTCTGCAGGATTCAGCTTCAAAACCTTGTCAAGTTCTTCTGCTGCCTTGTCCAAGTAAGTTTCAAATTGCTTCAGAAGCCCTTCCTCTGGTGCACTTTTGGTGATGATATTTGAAGCTTTGAGCCTAAGTTCACTTGCATATAAATTCAGTGATCTGTCCGGCATTATCAATTGTGTTCCCACATTGCCACCCAATGCTACCGTAGCTTTGCAATCTTTCCTCCACCGTTTTAATATGTAGGGATGTGGTATATAGAAGACGTTTTTCCAATTGAGTACCCTAAGAGCATGACTGCATAAAATGCCAATGGATTGAAACTTTCCACAGTTACATTTAACTGTGGAGTCGAAAACATTATAAGTAACGATATACTCTCCTTTTCCACGTTCTATTAACTTAAAAGTTCCAATCGTCCCATCATTTGACCTTTCTTCTATTACCACATAGGAAGATCTGAAGAACTCCTCCTGAAATGTTCGAAACATGGTGGGTGTGTACATTTCTGCTGCTTGTTTCTCTACCTCACCTCTCGGAATGCTTTCAATACATCGACAATCTTCATATAGTTCTTGATTGCGCATTTCCACGGCTAATTTTTCATAATTCTTAGCTATATTCTGAAGAGACATTGACTTACCTGTGATGATTTGGAAAATGTCTATGATGCTCTTAGCAAATTGGATAGACTGTATTCCAGCAAAGAATGTCTTCTCAATATATAAATGAGACCATCTATTCCGCTGAGTGTATAGAGTTGAAAGCCAGTGATTGTTCCCAAGTTCATATTTATTAACCATTGACTCCCAGTGTGATTCAAATTCCCCCCTTGACTGGCAATCAAATACACATTTACTGAAAACGCTTGCAAATCCAAATTGCCTGTAGCTGTCATAGAGATGTTCTGCTGCATTTTGGTGGATATACCACGTACCAAGACAATGCTGTGTCTCTGGCAATACCAACTTTATCGCATTGGCTACTGCTTGATTGTCATCAGAAAAAATTGTCATAGGTTGTTGTTGACCCATTGCCTTCAGAAAAGATTCAATAGACCAAATGAAAGACTCTACACTTTGATCAAGTAAGAAGGCACAACCAAATAAGATGTATTGATGATGATGATTGAGTCCTAAAAATGGCATGCAGATCATATCATATTCTTTTATCCTAAGTGACGTACCTAAAACCAGAACATCTCTAAAGCAATCATAGTCCATCCTCGACCTTCCATCCGTCCAGAAAAAGTTTGCAATCCGGTTTGCTCCGTCAATTCGCACCGTATAGAAAAATGCAGGGTCTCTTGTTTGTAAATGACTAAGATAGTTGAGTAGGCTTTGACAGTCATTAGGTTCTATACTAGTCAATTTCTTGTCTCCCAAATAATTGCAGTCATTTCTGCTACTTGCGCCCTCACATCTTGCAACCTCATCATTTTTAGCTGTTCCAATTTCATTTGTGGTCCAAACAGAATGAGTTTCAGAGGTATATGCGCATGAGTCACTACTTTTTCTGCCACCAGAATGTTCGAGCTCATGATTGTGATCAAGTTTGGCTACAGATATCACCCACTGTCCTTTTACTTTAAGCTTGATCATGGCTTGACAGCCTGTTCTTGTTTGTCTCCTCGTATATCTGGGTGTCTTGTTACGTTGCATCCTAAACCCTTGTCTTGAACAGTAAAAACACCTTGTTTTGATAGAATCATCACGCCCTTTTGTGACCCTACCTTTTCTGACTTTGAACCCAATTCTTGAAGCATACTTTGTGTAGAAGCCATAAGCTTCTGCTTCAGAAGGGAACATCATACCAACTGTTGGTTCATGGCAAATGGTATTTTGTCGACTTTCATCAACCTGAACAGTCAATTCAGATTTTCCTTCATCCCCATTACTTTCTGCTGAATTTGCCTCATCACAATCAGTCTCCGTTGATGATGACTGCTACACATGAGAATTGCAGGTCATCAGAAGTAATATGAATATATAATGCTTTAAGATGAGTATCAGAAACTACTGCAATTGAATTGCCCTTCACATTACCAGCCCTTCCACATAAACAACAGGATCAAAAAAAGAGATCCTGGGACATAAAACCAAGTTTAATGCCTGTAGAGGAAGATAGAACCCTTTGCATATTACATACTTCACTAAACAATGGGCATAACTATCAGATGCAACATCAAAACTTGAGTCCTGAGAGTAACACTCGTAAACTATAAAGCTACTTGATCTACACTTTAGTTTCTATACAACAAAGATTGAATTATGATACCCAGATCTTCATAATGGAGATTGGAAACCTCAGACAAGCTTTTTTCAGAGGAAACTGATTGCAGAGCCAGCCATTGCAAGACTTGTAGTTACTAGACACATGCAATGTATTCAAATCAATAACAGTATCACCCCAGTGCGAATTCATAGTTACTGGAAGCCTAACTTCTTTAAACATTTAACTCATCCAGTCATCTGGAAAAGCTTTGCACATACCAAGTACTCTCAATAAAGAGAAGATTCAACTAATTGAAGTTGAAGTTGAAGTTGAGTGAACCTATAAGTAACTACACTAGCCATAGCATGAGTTTCTGTAATTTCTTTCCCTGCATAATCTCAATAGAAAAATGTGTATGAAAAGTACTTACCCTCTTCTAATGCACAATATCTTCTCAGATGGACAAAACAAGCTTGACCATCAGAGAAACTATGTATCTGCGTTTATTTTCGTTTTCTTGGATTAGCTATGATTATGAACCACCCATTCTGTAATTGTTCCTAGCAACTAACAAGTTCTGTTTTTTTAGTAATAAACTCAATGATAAAGACTAAATAAATTTCTTCCAACTTCTAAAAGAACTGTCTAAATCTTGAAAGCACACAGAATCATTCTCCAATGTCCTGAAACTCATAAAATTTCATAAATTAGCTCGTCAAACGCATATGAAACAGAGAATGTTAGACATCTTGTCTCACCCTGTCACTGTTGTTGTCGGTTGACATTTTGCCCTTCCTTTTCTCCACATGCCGGTCTCCGGAGGCGGCGTTTTGAGCCGCCCATGACTCAAACCAATCGTCAAGAACAACTTTGTTGGCATTACCACTATTAGAAACACCCATAACAGAAGAAGCAAGGTTCACAGAGCTTTGGCTCGAATGCATGGAGTCTGTCAAAGCATTCTGTACATAATCAGTACCAGGATTTAACCATCGTGTTGCCAGGGCATCCGCAGTACCGGAAAAATACTTGTTAACGTCACAAGAATTACTCCTTCCTGGCATGGCGAACTCTCCTCCTGATTCCAATGTAAACAACGACTCGTCTTCGGGTTGTTTCATGTTAACGTGCTGATTCATCATCATCCCCATCTCCGATGGATCACAATAAGAGTCAGGAAAGTCTGTGTTCAGGATCATCCACGAATTTTCGAGGGAGTTAAGTGGGTTGTCGTTAAAAGATTGCTCGCTCCCAGGATTGTGGGAGAAAAGAGAATTCGATAGACCAGAGCTTGTAGGAGCAGTTCCAGAACCGATCCCACAACGTTGATCAACAGAAGACATCTGTTGCAACTGTGAGTCAGATTGATCATGGAACGACATCAAGGGAGTGTCAAGATTGTGGGGTTGTGTTTCCTTTGGACGTGATTGGTCAGTTCTCAAAATGAAAGACAGAAGAGAAGGTGAACGATTATCAGAGCTCGCTCTAGGACAAGTTCCAGGATTCAAACTGTCAACGTTGTTTGCCATTATGATTGTAGTATGTAATAAGAAGTGAACAAGCCTTTACTTTGGTGAAGCTTTGTGGGAAAGTTCAGTCACCAGAACCAATTAAAAAAAAACAAGTAAACTTTGTGGGGAAGTGCAGTCACCGGAAACAAAAAAAAAGGGCAATCTTTGTGGGAAAGTGCAGTCACCGGAAGCAAAAAGGTATTTGTGTGAAAGTGCAGTCACCGGAAACAAAAAAAGGGTAGTCTTTGTGGGAAATTGCAATCACCGGAAGAAAAAGAAAAAAATGAAGCTTGCAACCGGAGTTGGACGGTGTGACAGTTAAAGTCTTTCGTGTCTTAGGCTCTTAGCTAAGTACAAGAAACTGAAGATAAACAAAAAGTGGTGTAGACCCTGGAATTCCACCCCAAACCATCTTTCTCTAGATTCGTAACACAGTGGATTTTGTCAATTTCAATCACTGGCTTTTACACGTAAGTATTTAAAGAGAAGATGTGAAAGGAATAAGAGGGAATAGGCCTCCTTTCTCTGATCATCTTCTTTTCAGTTTCCTCCCTCGCACTCTTCCTGACAAAATAGGCAACGGCATTGAGTTGGTAAAGGAATCATTTGGGTTATTTAATTATAAGATTTATAAAAATAAGATTAATTACATTATACACCCAATTTTTATTTTTATTATGCTAATTTAGAACTTAAAATTAAAAAAATAAATGAAATATAACAAATTAACTTATGTTATAACTAAATAATTTTATAAGAATAAATATTTTTAAAACATAATAATTAGAATTAAAAAAGCAAAATTACCCAAAAGTTTAAAGTATTTAACCTTTATTTTGCACTTGTCATCTTAAAATTGTATATGATGACGATTTAATAAGCATGAATGTTAAATTTTACCATATTAGCCAAATTATAAACATTTATTTGACCATAACGGTGAATTTGAAGCCTCTAATAAAGAAAAAATTTTAACCTCCAATCTTTTTTATAAAAGACATAAATTGATGAGAAATCAGTAAGGCTCCATAAATCAAATCTAACTTAGTTTAATCTAAAATTAACAATTACTGTATGATTTGATCAGAGTTTGGGTTAAGTTCAAATTTAAGAGATCAATTCAAATTGTTTTCCTAACTAATATCATTTTTTATTTTATTTTAAAATAATATTATTTTGATTCTTAAAAATAAAATTAAAACGGTATCATTTTAAGTTAGATTAAATAAAATTAAACCGTACGATTTAAAATTAATTGAACTCAAACTACCTCTTAAAAGGTGAACCTAGCTGACTCAATCCATTATTAATCCTATATATACTTCAATAACATGCATTATTAGAGCTACCGATGAGGTAAGGTCGTCAATTCAGTAAGGGTTACCTACACATTGTAAATTTGATGGAAATCCATTTTGTAAAGAAAATTCTTGGTAATTACCATTTATCTACTCCATCCATACGTTACATCGAATTGGTTGAGAAGCTTCTGTGCTTTTGACTTGATAAAGACAAGGTGATTACTTCTGGGTGGTCCAAATTGGTGGTGGGAGTTCCTCCAAATGCCTATCAAGAATGAGGATTTGAGTAAGAAACTTTTGAATGTGATTGTTGAAAAATGAAAATTTATTAATTGAATTTAAAATTTCACTCTATTCCTGTTTTTTTTTTTAAATAAATGGTTTTATAGTACTCTTCAGAGCATCATACTAAATATCATCTTAATGTTAACTAAGTTTACAGTGGATGAAGATGATCACTTGTTTTCTTTTAATGGATTAGTTCTATAAATTTTGCTTCCAGATTGGCGCACGAGTACTCACGTACTCAATCATATGTTTATAACAAGTGGAGTTTCTGGCTACCTAATCATAGAAAAAGTCGATAAGGATAAAATATTGGACATCATCCTTAAAGATCGCGACAAGACATGTTTCACTCAATTAAGAACTCTTGTTTGACATTGAAGAACTACAAATATTCTCCACAAGCACAACTTTGGCGAGACCCTGTCAAACATTGCACCAATGGAGCAAGATATGATTTTAGGCAAGTCTCTTGAATCTTACCGTATTTGTTTCTTATTAATTGGGATTGGAATCATATGCCATTATGGTTAATAAAGGAACCTAATGAAATTGTAGACACTGAATGTTGAGAGATAAATGGTCCTTGGACCACCCAAGATAGGTGGGCTTGTGAGCACTTTTTCCCACTTAAAACACTTTTGCTAGCCAGCCATGTGTTCACATCTACGGTCAATTTTGAGAGGATATTAAAAAGTTTAGAAAAAGAAAATGAAATTAGAAGCCTTCACAAGGAAGGACTGTCCCTGTCAAACAAATGAAACAAAAGACTATTATTGAAAAAATGAATACAAATCACTGTGAAATGAGACATTGGCATGTGATTAAGCATTTAAGTATAATACGAATGTAGGTCTTAGAAAAACATGTCATCTCCTAATTAACATTAGTCTATCCAAAAACTTGGTTTTTCTATGCATTAGATTATACAAAATGTCTATCAAAGACGAGATAGAAGCGCGACAATGCCACGAGGTCCTAGGGAAGAGACAGCATATTATTGTCTACGACTGTGCAAGTTGTATATCACCACTTCAGACCACACAGGTTTCTTTACTTAACTTACCTGCAATTAACTTTAAATAATCTGTATTGGTCCACTTTATTTGTTGGGCTCCTTAATTAGTAAAGGCTCTTGAGACGCTAAGCACTAAGTTGTGAGCCTTATTTGTGTGTGTAACTTGCTTCATCATTAGAATTAATCTACTTTTGAATTTCCAACAATAGCTTCAATATAATAGTTATTTAATTTAAAGGTGTTAGAGTTAGAAGGATTTTTTTTTTTTGGGAGATTAGGATTTTTCGAAAGTGAATGAGGAGTGTGATTGGAAACTAGGTTATGCTATCCTAAGTTTGAGATAAGGGTATTTAGAAGCAGGAATCACTTATACTATATTAAGGATAAAGTAGTCTTAACATAAAATGTGATTTGTTTGACAAACAAAGTTAGAATAACCTTAAGCCAAAACAAGAATGATTAGATACAGGTTTACTTGTAACTTAAACCTAGAATTATAAAGATGAATAAAAATACTTTAAGACTGGAATAATATATTCTTAGTTTAACTCAATTTTCAAATATAATTTAAAAAGTTTTAAATTCAAAATTAATTACAAAATTAAATCAGTTATTTTTTAATATGATTAAGATTAATAATTAAATTGATTCATAAACTTAAATTTTATAAGAGTTGTTTCTAAAACTAAAATTAATTAATTAGACTCTTTAAAATCAAGAAAAGTGTTTTCTTTAGTAATTAAGAAAAATATTTCTTAATTAAATTTATTTATTTCCAATTTGATTTAAGTAAATTAAATTTTTTTTATCTTATTTAGAGAATTATTATTCTATTTATTCAGAAATAGTTTCTTTGTTTACAAAAAATGTTTCTTGAGTTATTAAAAAATCTAATTTTCTTGATTAAATTTGAAAATAATTTTTGCTGACCATATGTTCACATCTACGGTTAATTTTAAGAGGATGCAAAAAAGAAATTTAAGGAAAAAGAAAAAAATGGAATTAGAAGCCTTAACAAGGAAGGACTGTCCCTATACAACAAATGAAACAAAAGTTGATTATTGAAAAAAAAATGAATACAAGTCATTGTGAAATGAGACATTGGCATGTAGACCCAAGAAAATCATGTCATCTCCTAATTAACACTAATCTATCCGGTAACGTTGTTTTTCTATGTGCTAGATTATACACAAAAGTCCACGAAAGAAGCGACAAAAGCATTTCAATGCTACGAGAACAGACTTTCTGTAAACATCGTAGGAATATCATACACGAATAGAAGACCTGTCCCGCAATGCCATGAGGTCCAGGCAAGAGCCGACCTGATGGAAAGACCTTGAAAGCTGAAAGGGAAGAGACCACCTATTATTGTCTACGACTATCCAAGTTGTAAATCACCACTCAAGAGTCAAGACCACACAGGTTTCTTTACTTGTCAATAGAATCTGTATTGGTCCACTTAATTTGCGGGGATGGTTCTAAAACTTCTAATGATATAGAGCCGGTATGATATAAGGTGGTGAAATATGGTTGATGTGATTGATAGATATGGGGCCCAACACTGGCGTGACAGTCCAATACGGAAGCGAGTGTGGTGTGGCACTGAGACCATTTTTAAGCTAACGTGGCAAATAGTCAGATGATACGTCGGTAAGAGATAACTAATTAGGTGTCGACACGTGGCCTCTTGGTTAATAGCTTCTGCTACGTGTTTTGGCTTGAAAGGATGTTTCTTCTGTGATATAAATTAAAAAAGACGACGTCGTTTTGTATTGTCCTCGACGTCCCGACTACAGAATGTTTCCTGTTTTTTTACCAACTTTTAAAGAGAGGGAAAGTAGGAGGAATAGCGACTTGAACTGTCTGCGACTGATGAAGACAACTTAACCAGGAAAAAGAAAGAAAGAATAACGAATATACTCCCATCTATCCAATTACTTTGTCTCTATACGCCCTAGTCTCTACAAAAAGTCCTGAAAAAAGTGAGGGATCACGACTGTGTTAATAATGGACAAAAAGGTCTTGAAAGCCAAAGTGAAGAGACCACCTATTACTGTCCACGATGATCCCAGTTGTCAGTTTGTCCACGATGATCCCAGTTGTCAGTGAGCACTTAAGACCACAAGATTCTGTATTTAATTAACTTGAACTTAATTAATGGATTCAAAACCGGAGCTCAAACATGTCCTCACATCTGCCAACTCCATACATTATATATATGGAAGCATGAAACAAATTCCCCCCTCCAAGCTAATCAAAGTTGTACCAATTGTACAAAGAGTGTGTAGTGATCAACCCACCTCTTGAAAACATGCCAGAAACAATCAATGCAGTGATTCTTAACACGATCAACCAGTTTGTCTTCTGTCAGATTGCTCCAAATCTTTCCTTCCATGCCATAGTTGCCTTCATCGTCCCTGCGTTCCTTAACTTGCTTCAACTCAAGTATCAGGGAAATGATTCTGATTCTGCATTTGAAAAACACCCCATGACAGTTATGTTCGCTACTGGTTGTTTGCTGGTTTATTGCCTGGGATATGCCGTCGAGTTGGCGAAATTTTCAGGTAATGCTCAAGTGTATGCGATTTTTGTTCATCGTTTTAACTTCTTGTTCGGTTCTCTATCTATAGCATCCCTCGCATCAATGATCTTTCCAAGTTCAATCCGAATATTCTTGTACGGAATCTGTATCATTGTTTCGGTGGATCCTCAGCTTCTCTTCAACACAATTGAGATGTTCATCAATTCGGTTTATGTCTCCATTAGGAGTAGATTACTTCGTACAGCTATGAGGGATCCAGAAGGCATACTTCCTCTGTTTAACCAACAGGATCGGACACATCCACTACATTCTATACACGTCAACTCCGATTAATAGCGTACTTTACAAGCGAGTTCAGTTAGTCTTTGGTCAACGTTATAATATGTAACTTTTCACGAGAGTTCTCCACTCTAATGAATACTCTCCATCTTGTATTATAGGACTAAGTACAACTTCTATTTTTTGTATATTTGGAAAGCAAATCAGCTATACTAATAACAAAACTATGTCATTATAAAAACTCAAAAACGCACTCTTTCTACTTTGTACTAAAATAAACCCACAAACTTATTTTATTTTAGTATACTTATGTCAGGGGCATGACACAAGTACAAGTGCACGGACTTAATTTCTACAATCTCTATCCACGACATTTTTTTAACGGGACAAAATTAGACAAAATAAGATTAGACTGATGATCCAGTCAGTTTCTATAATTTCTTTCCCTGCATAATCTCAATAGAAAAATGTGAACGAAAAAGTACTTACCCTCTTCTAATGCTTACACAATATCTTCTCAGATGGACAAGACAATCTTGACCCATTCGAGAAACTATGTATCTGCATTTATTTTCCTTTTCTCGGATTAGCTCTGTACCACCCATTCTGTAATAAGAAAGTAGAGTTTGACTTGAAAAGCTATATTCAATTGATAAGATTACAAGAGTTAAATACAGAATACATCAAGGATAAACTCCACTTTACAAGGAATTAATTTGAAATTCAAATGATCCTATTTATCGCCTAAACTAATTCAATCAATTTAAACCTTTCTTAAAACTAATTGACAGGGTCAAACACGTGCACATATAGTGCTCTTATACGCCCCCCTCAAGCTTGCAGTTGGAAGCAACTCCAAGCTTGTGTAGATTTTCTCGGAACATCGTCTTGGCCAATGGTTTTGTCAATGTGTCAGCTACTCAATCTTTGGCATGAACATGTATAACTTGAAGCTGCTTGTTTTGCACCAAGTTCCTAACATAGTGAAAGTCCACCGCAACACGTTTCATACGAGTATTGATGGCTTGATTTTTGCTCAAATATAAGACTCCAACATTATCACAAAAGATAGTGGGAGAAGCCGAGGAGGAGATCATGAGCTCTCGGAGTAAGTTTTGCACCCAGCTTACCTCCGAGGCTGAGTTTGCCACCGCTTTGAATTCTGCCTCGGTGGACAATCGAGCAACAATCTGTTGCTTTTTCGAAGACCAACTGATGGGATTGCTGCCAAGGAACAAAATGTGACCAGAGGTGGTGTAACACCCCACCCCCGCGTGACCCGAACCCAACATCGATGGTGATATTCGAATCCGTGCCATGTAAGGGTGGCGTGCTACATCACTCAGTCAAAACTCAGTATAATTTTTTTTTGAAAACATACATATACTTTTTATATTATGCGGAAAACAATTTACATAAATAATTCAATAGCCTCGAGGGCCCTTTTCATAAATACGATATAATTCGGTCTGTTGACTTTACAACATGACCTAATCATTTGTACAAAAAATTCCGAAAGTACAATTTTTCTTAGACACTAATGCAGACGCGAACTGATCCCGACCTCTTTTCTCTCTCGCATGCGGTTGCTATACGCTCGTTGCCTAACAAGGTATTCTTCTGGATCCTGAAACATAATTACAAATTTTGGGTGAGTTTTGCGAACTCAGTGAGGAATCATCATCGATGGTTCACTCAATTCGTGTAACACATCGTTTCACATAACATATATTCACATTGTTGCATATTTAATCACATTGCATAATTTCACTTGAACATAAACAATTTGATACATTTCATTCTATTTGACATCCCTAACCAATTGAATTTATAAAACACTCAAGCATAAGCCAATTGTTTTATAATTCACATTCGGAATGATTGATACCACAGAAACATAAGACAGT
>JANZLD010227099.1:0-18233 GCA_026413575.1 Erythroxylum carthagenense
TTGATACCCACCCAATTTGGAGGGTTTAGTAGATTCCCAAATTTAATGGAATAAATCCATTCCCTTAGAATTGAAAACTCCAAAATAAACACTCTTTTTTACAATCATTCCATTCCTTCATTCCCAAACCCTCAAACCAAACGCCCCCTTAGTCTTATGGGTCCAATTTATTGTCATCCTTGATTTTATCTATTCGATTCTTCAACACACACAACAAAGGGGAGCAGTTCACCATCATCATTACTTCATGTATTGGAGTTTTCATGGTTTTTAAACTATGTTTCTATCTAAAAACCTACTATCAAGTTGTGCAGATAGATTCTATATAGAGATACTGCAAGGCACACCCTGTCCTGTAACGCCTGGATTAGAAAAAGGCTTCAGGAACTGGTATGGCACGATCCCAGCACCACATCTATTCTTCAAATCCTTATTAGCATTTCTTTCATCAATAATCCCTTCCAATTCTTTCAACCTGCCACTGAATTTCTCAAAAGCTGCTTTGATGATCGGATCTTCTGCCCAAGCAGGCTCCATATCCTGTCCAATGTATTCCTCATCAGGTGAATGATTCGACAGTACATTCAACACTGCCATCACTTTAGTTGCCTGAAGCTTTGAAGGGAATGTTGCCAATAGTACTGATTCAGGTTTTTCCAGGAAAATTTCCCACTCTTCATCTGTAGGATCTTCATTTGGCATCTTTCTTCTAGCAATTGTTGGTCTGTTAGGGAAGTAACCTCCATACGAATACTGTCCAAAGTTTACTGCTGCATGGTGACCTGAGGCCACCCATACAATGGTTGTGATGATGTCTATTAGGTCCCGTGGTGTCTTGAGTTGCGGCCACCATGGCTCGTCCTTCTTGTCGCTGTGACCAACCGTTCGGATTTCTGTCCACCATGCTTGGAGCTCTTGATCGGACGCAACAAGGCTTGGATCGGTGTAATAGTGCTGTACATAGTCTGTAACCCATTGTTTGATGATGCCCCACAGAACTAGTCCATCGCAAGCAAAAGGGTAGTCTTCAATTGTAAGTTTTATGCCATGGGGTTCAGTTAAGTCTTCAATGGCCATTCCCCTACAGAAAAACAAAACATGTATGTTATTAACTCCTATATATGGATAACGTTAAATTTATCAACTGTTAAAGTCACAATCTAAATTCATCAGGTATGCCTTTTCGTTATCATTTCATTAATGAATTCTTCAAAGGATGGCGTCACTAATCTAGGCTTTAACCTGCTGATAAGATCATCGGGAAGTGACTGATGGTCGAACCGCCATAGCTGATCATAAGCAGAAGAGCAGATCTCCATTGCATACTTCCCAGGTGTGAATGAGGACTCGATGATACCACCAGCGTTGACCAGGGACTCTCTAGCTAGTGCATTGATCTCCATTGTGTACCGAAAATGGGGATGTAACAGTCTGTAAATTGGATGCATCACACTGAGCTGCCTCTTGGTTGCGATTATGAAAGGTTCTGTGACACAATGTGTTCGTAACCTGCCCAAAAAAAAAAAAAAAAGGAATGAAAATCAAGAAACCATTTAAATCCTCTCCATATGCTTACCATTATTGCATACCAGTGGCTAACAAGTTGGTGATAACCAGCGTCATGAGCAAGAACATGTGCTTTGGCTAGCCTCCATAACCAGCAACCTGTGGAATTCCAACAAGGTGTATACACTTGCTTCCACTGAGGCTTTCCGTGCATTGGAGGTCGAGTCAGCTCGATAGCTAGAGGTCTCAAAGTGCCTTCAGGTGTCAGGAAGAACAATGTACGAGAACCGTACAACGTTGTTCCTTTAATTTCCCTAACTCTGCTCACAAATGGCAATAGCAGATCATGATAATCCAAAATGAACAATTTCCTTCTCTTTATGGCCTGAAACATTCGATAAAAGTTAATGTTCATACCCTGAAAGGGTATATATTATGTATAATATCCAAAAAAATGAATCTTTTTTACCTCTTCAACTCTAATGACTCCTCCAATTTCAGCTTCGATTATCTCCTTTGTGATAGCTGATTCGGCCGGACCGTAAATTGCTGGGTCGAGTTTGCTCGTCAATGGCCATTCCTGTATGATTCCAGGGCATGTTAAGCTAAAAATATATATGCAGGTATGTTACTTTCATCAGCTTCCAGCATTAATGTTAACAGGATCTGAAACCTGACATTACAAACATAATTAAATATAAATATATCATACCGTAACCAATCTAATGCTGTATGGATTAAGACCAGCAAGAGTTTGTCTAGCAAATTCCTCATCCCTCATCCAGAAGAATTTGTCTCCTGCCATGCAAAAGACTGTCAGGGAAAGAAGAAATCAAATAATTCTAGATGACAATGGGTATTTTGAACAGATATTAGATTGAGCATTCATTTGTCCGAATCTTGAATCAAATCCCAAATTGATCAAATCAAATTTAACCTATTGACTTTGAATCGGGTTGATTCAAGCCCTTCTTGTCAATCTCAAGTAAACTTGCAAATAAAAAATGTCAAAAGATAATATTATTAACATTATAATCATGCTTGGAATTATTGACCCTTGTCCAAATGATGGTTTTTGAAATTAGTTTCTTACTCTCCATAGTTGGAGGGGTCTCAAATCGCAAGACATCAGGTCCATCAGTGATGGCTTTGAAAAGTCTTGGCATCATTGTCTTCCAAAAACCTTGCTTGGACAGTGGAGGCATATTAATCCCTTCACAGAACAAGGAATCTATAGATGTGAAGTATGAGAATCCACGTTCTGCATCAGATATCACATTCCCTAGTGATGGTATTAATGCATGAAACAACGAGTACATGGTCTTCGCCGAGAAGGTTAGTTGCTTCACTTCTGAGAATGCTTCATCTCTTGGTACATAGAAGTCACTCACCCTCTTCTCAGAAAGTGGATCTACAAAGAGAAATATACATATATATATAACACAAGATTACACATTATTTTTATAGTAATAAAGTACTCAAATTCAAATCTTTGATCATTTTATCAAATAATACCAACACCTACCCTGGCTAATTTTTAAAAATAATTTTAAAAAATTTTAAAATATAAAATAATTTTTTAAATTGAATCTTAGACTTTAACAATCCAAGCTTAGATTTATCCGAAATTTAACTCTTTTAAATAAAATGATGTCGTTTTTATCTATATATAGGTTGACCTATTGAAAATACCTAAATTTAGCTCATGAGCTAGCTGATTACCATCCCTGTATCCTCTTCCAAATATAATAAAGAAAAGATTAATTGGTAGATTAACAAAAATTTTTGATGGATTAACTACAAGATACCGTGTGTTACGTGGGAATAATATGATAGTTGTTATGCTAGGTAACACCTAATCAAGCCATATAATCTTGTTTGCCCATTTTCTTTTAGAAACCCAAGGGAAAACGATATCATGAGGTACGAAAGAAGAAAAATCAAACTTCAAGCTATATAAGCTTGTTGTAATAATTAACCCTATTAACTAGTATTGACAATTTGGTAGGAGCCACTAATTGTCTTGTCCAAAAAGGTCGACATTTATCATGAATGGTCCCGAAAACAAATGGCTCTGAGGGTGAGACCACGTTGGATAGACAATGTTAAAACTTTCTGAAGATTCTTGTCCTGACAGTGAACCTTATCAAACTAGCTCTCCAATCTTTTTGGATGGTTCTGATACAAACAATTTCCACTTCCCGTGTGTCGTATTTTTAAGTAGCATGTATTAGTAGTAATAACAAACTATTATTTTCGGGTTACCTGTCTGGCATCGAGGTCGACCAGTTCGACAGCGTCGAGGATAAGGATGTTCTTTGCCACCAAGAACAGGTCTGGAGAGTTCCGGAGAAGAATCAGGATCTCCAATGTCATTGTACACATCGTAGTCATATATTCTATCTCCTACTTTGCGTTCTCCTTGCCCATTCCCTCTCAGAAGTACAAGCTCTTCTTCTCTTAGCCTCGTCAACCCCTCTGGTGTCTGTGATGGTAAGTATGCATACTGTATGCAGTACAAATATACGAAACTATTATTTGGTGATTTTTAGCGATTATGGTTATCAAATAAAAAAATTTATTTTAATAATAGTAACTAAAATTCATTGCTAATTATATAACTTTTTTTTTCTAATTTGCAATATATATATAACCCCTGAGATTAGGGGCTTTATATATATGTATGAGACATGAGATTAGGGGTTGACAATGGTAAATCTTAAATATTAAAAAAAGAATTTAAGTTTAAACCATATTTTAATATTTGAATTAGTCAAACTTAATTGGTCAGCTGATTTTTAACCAATTCAAATTAAAAAAATAATCGATTGAGTTAAAACATTTTATCAAATTCATAACAAAATTCAATTAAATTGAGTTTGATCTGTTAACTTTAGATCAAAAAGGTCAAACTTAAACTAATTTATTATTTTTACTTAAGATATTCTTAAGAGTCCAATCATGAGAAAATAAGAGGTGAAAAAGTTTATGACTCTAATTTTTAATTAAGTTTTTGGAATTATAATTCTTACAAACCCAGCAATTTAATCAACATAATGCCAGTTAAGTAATTACTGACCTTGTTGATGAAGAAGACTCTTTTATGCTTGTTATCGTACTTGGAATGAATCCATGAGCAACAACTAATATTAATTGGACCAGAAGACAAGCCATCAAGGACTACATCTTCAAGAAACATCTCCTTGTGATGCTCATTCTCTACAAAAATGGCTCCAATCTCTCCAAAATCAGTTGGAACCTCAAATTCAGCTTCGTACTTCACATCTCCTTCTGCTTTGCCGACCCTATGTGCATACCCTTTGACCGTAGGCTTCTCTAGTCCAGTTTCTACAATGAAAAGAAAAAATATTAGTATATTTTATTTGAAAAAAATAAAATCTTAACCTTCAAATAAAAAGAAATGATTCAAAATAGCCCCCAAAAAAAACGAAAATAAAGGTATTAAGTTCATATAATTAGTCGCTTTGTCCTAATTTTCAATTGATTTATAGTGCATTATATTTGTTAAAACATTTTAGAACAAGGGAACTTAGAATGATATTTGAATTATTTTGTGAGTCTAACCTATAATTAAAGGGTTTATATTAAACATTTTCTTAATGCTAAATAATTTACACTTAACTGTACATCATTAATCTTCATGTCCATCTAGTACTGAATTAAATGAAATGGGAACGATTAACAATATAGTATGACATGGACACAAATTAGTATATGAACCAATATATGAAATTCTCTTCAATCATACACACACAAAAAATTAATGATATGAAAATCAAGATAATCTTGAGAGGAGGAGGTTCGAAATATCTTGTTTGATTAGACTTGTTTGGTCCAAGGAAAATGAAACAACAATATCTATCAATTAATTTCCTGTTTGATGTTTTGGATTATCCACGGTACTTGATTTGTAAAAGGATTGTGACATTTGTGGACCTTATTGTTTGCCTCCCTCCGTATTATATCTCTTTGGGTACAGTAACTCTACTATATCTTTTTAATTTCATCTTACATTTTAGGTACATACACTAGATCCTGTAAATTCTAGTGAATTGGAGCTGTATTGGCGCTAAGTTGTAGCTCACTTGTCATACTAATTTCCTTTCCAAAAACATTTACCTTGAAAATTAAAATAAAATTAACACTCCTAGAGTAAAATTAAAAGAGCTATTTTCTTGTAAAAGTTGTTCATAACATTTCAAAGAGCAAATCAAGCAATAGAAATATAATTATAGTTTTTGAATATTAAGAGGGTGTAAGCTATAGTTAATATAGCAAACCTTAATATAATTCCTTAGAAGTGATACACATGAAAAAAGAAAGGGTCAATTACAATGGACATCATGTTTTTTTTTTTTCATTTTAATCTTCTATATGTAGAAAAAAAATCATTTACCTCCTATAATATTGTTTACTTATCATATAAGTTTTGATGTTACATATCATTTGCTTTGTATCTATTTATAATTTTAAAGTAATGTTGCATTGAAAACTAAAATTTTTAATATTAAATCTTGTTAAGTAAAAATAGTATAAAAATCTAAGAAAATATTGTGGATAAGGTTGTATGATAATCAGTGTTGTAAAACCGAATTGAACGTTAAACCGATAAAACAAAAAGATTAAGATTTAAAAAATTAAATCAATATTAGATTGTCATCAAACCGGTTAAAAATTAAATAAGATTAAGAAATTTAAAATATGATTAAAAGAGATTATCTTTTTTAATCAAAGAATTTGATATTTAATTACAAAAGAAATTGTTAAATAAAAATTTATTTATTTTATAAAATTTATTAATTAATAATAATTGACCAATTAATAAATTGATATATTTTTAGCAATAAAAATTATTAAACTAAATCGAACTAGAAAGTAAAAAACTAAATCAAAAAAATTAGACAATTCAAAATTTTTATAATTGAACCAGTCGAACCGGTTAGGTTTTTTAATTAATGATAATAATTAAATAATATTATAAAAATCATTAATAGTTTTTAAAAATTGAGAATTGAAAAGTGAAAAATCAAACAACAAAAGAAACAAAGTGTTTACATGTATATACATTTGAGAAAGAGTAGAAAGGATAATTTTCCAGAGTATTTTTATTTTATTAAAATTTTTAACAATAACAATCATCTAAAAGGGGTACTTACTTTCGTCGAGCTCCACGCTGAGAAGCTCTAAATGGAGGGTTTTACCAAGCAAGTCTTTGATATCATCCAAGCCTCTCTCGATCCCTAGGCTTGTAATCATCCCACCAATGGTTTGTTTCGCAGTAACAACAGCTTTAACTTTAATGCACTTCTTTGGAACACTTGCAACAGCTTTAACGGTGCTAGGTTTAGAGCTAAGTTGGGCACGCTTGTTCCCTTTAATAGAGGAAGAGGTTCTTGAGTTGGTGACGAAGAGAAAAGCTTGTTCTCCTCCATGAAGGAATGGTTTTGGAAACAGCAAGTGGTGTGTTCTTGTAGAGTGTGATTGGCCATGAACTTGTACCTTCAACATGATGTATTATTATGTCTTCGGGTTATGCTTTGAAATGAGATATATTGAAGGTTTGTGGTTATGGTGATGACTGATGAGTGCTGTTCTTACATATATATATATAGCTGTAGTTGTTCTAGGTAGAGGCCAAGCTAAATCACTTGCAGCACATGTGGAAATCTACTTAGGTTGTTCACATTATCTTTTACGGACTTTCGCGTGAAAAACGAGTTTTGTGTTAATCGTGAAATTACAATAGTTGTTGAATTTGACACCATTGATGAATTGATAGTTGTTGAATCATTTAATTGACAACATTGATGAATTAATAACAGTAAATTATATTAAATAGCATAATTTTTAGTAATTTGTCAAATATACCATAAATGTTATTTTATAATATGTATCATGATTAATGAATATTTGTTTATTTCATTGTAATATTTTAGAGAAAATATTTTTGGGACAAGATAGGATTTGTTCACCAGAATGTTTCCAACGCATTTTTAATGCAAACCTCAAATCAACTTGCTTAAAAACCTTATAATATAATTATTATTGATTTGTATTTTTCCTATGACCATAAACAAGTCAAAATATAATATGGAAGGAGAAGTAGAGTAATAGGGTTGTTCATAAGACAATTGGTAAATAGATAGGAGAAAATAATAGAGCTAAAAAGAAACATTAACCATGGGAACCTTTTTTATTTCCATATTTGACGACTATCTGCTTCATATTAATTTCTGAATATTTAAAAACTTGAATTTTAATTTATTGAGATTGAAACCAAGTTGTGGATATTGTTGTTTTCCTATGTGCATGTTATTTATTTGGTACACATGGTTTACAAGTTGTTATGTGCATCCAGATATTTACTCAATATGCACCAGAACATTGTTCATATGTTTAAATCAAAACCTTTGCATTACGTACAAATTAGGTAGAGTGAAAAATCTCAAGATTACGCAAACTTCCAATCAGTCACAATTATATCGTAGCTTCCCTTTTCCTACGAAATTAACAATGGCGAATTCGTACCATCGACAAGGAATCCTCACAAGAATCCATTGGCCCACCATTAACGGGGACAAAACTTCAAGTTTGGTAGATCACATTCACAATAAATATGGACCATGTTTTTAGTGAATGTCATGTGCTTATCACTCAAGCGAAATTTGTGATCGATCCTTATCAATTTATGTCAGAGAATTGAAAAGTCACCGTTTTCCACGATGATATTTTGTGCAATTATTGTCGAGGCTACATTAACTTGAAATGCTGGAGATCCGACAAAATTTAACCTTTGTATATTTCGAAAACTATTGTTTACTTCTCTATAATATTATTAATTGCA
The DNA here is from genome assembly GCA_026413575.1 of Erythroxylum carthagenense. Classification (NCBI taxonomy): domain Eukaryota; kingdom Viridiplantae; phylum Streptophyta; class Magnoliopsida; order Malpighiales; family Erythroxylaceae; genus Erythroxylum; species Erythroxylum carthagenense. Next base: position 8,372 of record JANZLD010227099.1, read on the forward strand.
ATATTTTAATAAATTAGTTTAATCAGAAATTGCTTTCCAAATTTAATAGTCATGTAAAATTAACCACTCCATATTTATGTCATCTATGAGCATAGCATTGTCAAAACATCAATTTCATTAAGCATTCAAAAGGTTACAGTCTCTTCATTATCACTGAAAGCAATTTTTTGTTTGCACATATACATGGGAATAGAGATTCTTGTAATCAAGGTCATCGTATGCCTACCCCTTTAACATGGTCTGGAACCATCTGGCTGACTGTTTAGGGATTCTCTTGAATCCACCGTTAAAATCTACGTAGTTAATGCCAAACCTCACTGTAAAACCTGAAGCCCATTCAAAGACATCCAACAATGTCCATGCAAAGTATCCCTTCACATTCACACCTTCCCTGTAATAAACACCACAACCTTTAGCTTTAACCTTCCGGGATCGGGAGGAAAAAAATTCCCGCATAAAGTTTATATATAATCCGGAACATCATATCTGAATAACTTAAAATTACAAAGTAATGGATTACAAGTTCTATTTTCATATATTATTTACTTTTTTTTGGTAAGTATATATTATTTACTTTTAACTCTCTCTTAACCTAGAGATAATGTAATTTGGATCCAAAATCGTTAATCTTGTTCATCCTATTTAGCCATCTTTAACTCAGATATTATTGAAAGATTTTGAACGAATTGTAAAAAAATTAGATTAGGTTAAAATGAATTTGTACATAATCTGAAACATCATATTTTAACTTAAAATTTTACACGAATAAATTATGATAATTTATTTTTACATATAATTCATTATTTTGAACCTTTTTTTTTAGATGTAGGATAATTCTAATTGTGAAATTGTGACATAAAAGTACTCACTTGATAGCTTCTTGGACTGATGTAAGATGACTGAAATGGTAATCGATCCTCCACTCATCAGCAAGCTGCTGCTGGAGTGGTAAAGTGGTGTTATTGATTTCATCAACACCTGAACAAGATTTAACATTATTGTTATTTTTCATTAACAAACAGTTCATTCATGGATTAGTCAATTTGTGAACTAAAATCCATTACCATTTTCTGTTATGTAAATGGTTGAAGGGTTGTAATATTTCTTGACATGTAATAGCAAATTCTTGAGTCCATTTGGATAATAGTGAAGCCAAAATGAACCTGCCTGGAAAGTTTTAGTTGAAACAGACAAAGAATAAGTTCTCCAAATCCTGAAACATAATGATCTGTTAATGTGACAAAAAGAATTGGTACTCACCTGTCTACCAATTGGTTCACCATTACGATCAACTATACATATACATGGAATGTAAAAATTAGCTCGAAACTTACTGATAAAAAGAGATCAAACAACAATGGAGTTAGTTAAAAAAAAAAAAAAGAGATGGTGAAGCTGTTCTTACAGGAAATTTCAACACGACTATCTGTTAAGTAGGATGATTTTGAGTAATTTGTTGGATTGTCCGCTGCAAACATAGCAGTATAATAGTTCATTCCCAGAAAATCAAGTGAACCTTTGACCATATTGGATTGCTCTTCTGTGAACTTGGGCAGTCGTTCTCCAACAAGAGACTTCATTGTGCCTGGGTAGTCACCAAAGGTCAATGGTTCCAAAAACCTGCAGATGCTTCATGTTTATAGCTTTTACATGTAGTATGTAGTAATTAAAATAATCAAACATTGAAAGATACAAGGTAAAATACAACAAGCTCTCCTGTAGGTCAGCCAACTTCAAAAATTTTATTAATATTAAAATAAATAAAAAATATTTTAGAAAAAATTCTTAAACTTTTACTAAAAAATGATAAAACACATGTAATATAAATAAGGTAAACCGAGCAATTAAATGCTGTTGAGATATTGATTTAATTCAATTCTTAATCTTGATTTAAATTAAGATAATAAATTATTAATTTGAGTTTGGTTTAATTAATTCGAGTCAAATTTAACTATCTTAAATCATCATGTCAGCAATATTTTATTGGTTTATATATATCGTTCAGATGATGTGTGTTTCACTAATATTTCTTGATCAAATGTTAAGAGAAAAGGAGCTTTTTAACTTAATTTTTTTAATTTGACTAAGATTTTTTAACTTTAACTTTTAATTGAAATTTAATTAAATAGATTCAGATTAAATAGTTGAGTTTGATCGCTATTTTGACAATATTTAATTGGTCTACATATTTTGTTTATGCTAAGTGTATTTTACTACTATTTTAATGAAATTTTAAGAAAAGGAAAATTTCTAAACAATTAAAACTGATAATTTTAAAGATAAATAGTTCTTTTAAAATTAGTTTTACTACTAGGAACCTCCTTATCTTTGAGTAATATAGCAAACTCACCATCCTAAAGTAAAATTCACCATTCTTTCTGCAGCTATTTTGTCAGCTTCAGAATCAGTTTTTGGTACAAACCAATCTGATACTAGAGTGAGTGCTATTTGACCTTGTTGAGTTTTCTGCAATAAATTCAAATTTGATATATTTTGCAAAACCCTAAACTGATTCCAAGAGCATAAAAATGATTTAATGGATTAGAACAATAAAAGATATATAAAAATGTGTTGAACCTGATATTGTTCTCTGTACAATTTGACAGCAGCTGCATGAGCAAGAAGGATGTTGTGACCTACAATGTATGGCTCAGTTCCTGAATCACCTTCTGTACAGTTGGCAGTTCTTGGTGGTAATTGTGTACATCTACCAGGTGCTTGAACACCAGTGGCATAGCCTTGTAAAGTGAAAGTGGTTGGTTCATTTATTGTTAACCAGTTCTTCACTCTATCACCAAATTCTTTGAAGCATATATCAGAATAATTACGAAAATCTTCCCTGTATAATGAACATTCCAATCAGCATATGTTTTTTTTTTTTAAATGAGTGAAACAAAATTTGACTTAAGAAACTAGATCGAACTTCAAGCTTTTCGATCCGGCTCGAACTTGTTCAAGTTCCAAACCATTCGTAAGTAAAAAAAAAAAAAAGTCTAAACCTAGCCCAACTTTTTGTCATTCTTAAATATATATAAACATTCATCACCCTATAATTCTATCAAATTCAACTATATATCATCAAATCATTGATGGAACAGAAAATTATGGATGATGTGAGTGTAATTTTAAATGATCCGATTTGCAATACGTTACAATAACGGACTAACCACAAACACAATATTACGATCACAATTGTAATTGCAATCCAAGATTGATTGATGATGGTATTAGAACTTTTCTTACACTATATCAAAACAGAAAGTGTGACTTGTGAACTTAAACTAGCTCAAGTTTGGGAGATAGTACAAGGTAACTTACACAATCTTAGCATTCAAGAAACCTCGATATTCATCCTCCAAAGCTTGTGGAAGATCCCAATGAAAGAGAGTGACAAAAGGTTTTATCCCTGCCAGATATTAGTACGTAGATAGAAAAAAATCAAAATTGGATAAGTTTTTTTTTCCCATAAATATCATTTATTAGATTGAAGCATAGGTACCATTTGCTAGGAGCTCATTTATGAGGTTGTTATAAAATTGGATTCCTTCTTTGTTGACTCCTCCACTTGGCTTTCCTTCTGAATTAAAAAAAACATTTTAAGTAAAAGAAGAAAATGAGACATAATAGGTAATAAATTTCTGATAATGAATTATTAATCATTTTGTAGAAATTATAAAACCAATAATTTGATTTTGAATTTTCGTTTATAGCCTCAAAAAAATTCACAAAACTAATTGATATTTTCAGTAATTATTATTATTTAAGATTGAGAAATTAATTATGATCATTATCTCTAAAATATCTATACATACTTGGAAGTATTCTTGCCCATGAAATTGAAAATCTGAATGCATCTAATCCCATATTTTTCATCAGAGCAACATCTTCCTATAACAAAGTAAACAACAGAATGTGAAATTAATTATCTAATGTTAATGCAAAAGGTATGTATCATGAAAAAGTATAATTATTTTAAGAGTGCGAACTATTCATAAATGATAGAGTTATGCTTTTTAATAAATAAAAATAGTGCAATTTTCTAAATAAAAATATGTATTGGTTAAAATTGTATTGAAATAAAATAAATCAAGTATAATCCATCTGTTTAATAATTGAAAATTCCCAAAAAATGGACCATTATGCCTAATTTAGAGAACCAAATTATTATTTTATACCATACCTTGTAGCGATGATAAAAATCAGGAGCCACATCTGCATTTGTATGATCCTTTATTCTCTCTGTAATGTCAACATTTACAATTGAAAATAATTAAAAAATAAAATTATAATTTAGAAGAAACATCATAATAATTTTATGCATAGATGAAGGAAAATAATATTCTATCGGAAACAGCCTAACGCAATGCAGAAACACAATACTCTAATTTAAGAGTACAGAAAATGTAGATCTAATCTAAGATCTATTAAGAACTCAAAAGATAGACGAAAACTTAAAAAAAATAGAGTATTTTGATTGAAAATAGGCAAAAGTTCCTTCTGCAATACAATAAAGAAGTATTTATATGAGTTATAATGACCTAGAACCTAATAACAAGGAAAAAATTGTTCTTGTAGTCCTAATAAAATAAAAATAAAATAAAATAGATTTTCTAATATAAAGCTCCGAGTCGGTTCCCTCCATTTGTAAAGAACTCAACCTCGAGTTATGCTCTGGATAACCTAATTTGCACTCCGGTAAGTTGGGATAAATATCTATAACATTAAAGGTTGGGTTGATATTATCCATCTACGAAGGTAACCGAATGACATATGCATTGTCATTAATTTTCTTCATGATCTTGAATGGACCATACTTCTTGGCCTTTAACTTGTGATGATGTTCAGTAATCCGTCTTTTGTTCATAAACACCATTATTTCATCTCCACCTCAAACACTTGATTCTTTTTTATGTGGGTCCACATTAGTCTTATGCTTCATGTTAGCTTTTTCATGTCTTTCCTTCATCTCAACTTGTATTTCTTGGGTTTTTTTAGCAAACTTAGCTGCTCTCGTATGGATGTTAACAGTTTTAGGTAACTGAATAAGGTTTAGTGCATAATTTGGTACCTTAGTGTAAACCACGGAGAATGGAGATCGACCGATAGAGTTATGGATAGCATTGTTGTAGACAAACTCAGCTAGTGCAATAAGAAAATCCCAATTCTTCTGCTTATCATGACAAATACTTCATACTAAATTTTCCAGAGTCTTATTTACCACTTCAGTCTATCTATCAGTCTGTGGGTGAGCTGTGCTACTATAATTCAAGGATGAATCAAACATACTTCATAAAGTTCTCCAGAAATGACTCAGAAACTTAGTGTCTCTATCAGAGGTAATTGATTTTGGAACCCCATAGAGCTTCACCACTTCTTAGAAAAACAGTTTAGCAATGATTGTCGCATCTATTGTCTTCTTATAAGGTAAAAAGTGCATCATCTTAGAGAATCTGTTAACCACCAAGAAAACTAAATTCACGCCCCTTTGCATTCTTGGTAAACCCAGTACAAAGTCTATGAAAAGGACTTCCCAAATATTGTCAAGCACAAGTAATGGCATGTATAAACCCGCGTTTGTTGCATGATCTTTATAAGTTTGGCAATGACACCTATAAATAATAGAAACAACGTCTCTCCTTAATTTAGGCCAAAAATACCTTTTACGTACCTCCTCAAGTGTCTTATCTCTGCCTAAGTGTCTAGCTAACCCTCATCTGTGTAAGTATCTAATTATCTTCTCCCTCGTTGATGTCCGCGGGAGGCATAGTTGGTTACCTCTTATAAGGAACCCATCATGAATGTGGTAGTCTTTATATGGCTTCTCTCCTTGACAAGTTTGCCATATTCCTTTAAAGTTTTCATTGGCAACATATAAGTCTTTCAAGTATTCGAAACCTTCAATCTCAACTGTTAACGATCTGATGATGGCTACTCGTCGACTCAATGCATCTGCCACTACATTGTTTCTCCCAGCTTTATGGACAAGTTTATAGGAAAACTTGTCAATCTAAGTTGACCATCTAGTATGCATCTTAGTCCTCAACTGCTTCTGACTTCCCAAATACTTCAATGCTTGGTGATTGGTATAAAGAATAAACTCCTTTCTAATTAAGTAGCGCTCCTATGTCTTCAAAGCCTTTACAATGGTGTATAACTCTTTATCATAGGTAGCCCATTTTTGCCTTGCCTCGCTTAGTTTTTCACTGAAGTATGTCATAGGCCTTTTCTCTGGGGATAATACTGTCCCAATATCTATCCCACTCACATCACACTTTATTTCAAATAACTTTTCAAACTCTGGTAAGGCTTGGATTAGTGTTGTACACAGTTTTTCCTTGATAAGGATGAAGCTTTGTTCTTGCTCTTCTTCCTATCTAAACTTCTCTTTCTTCAAACAATATGTAATAAGAGTTACAATGTTACTGAAATGCTTAATAAATCTCCTATAGAACGTCGCCAAACCATGAAAACTCCTCACATCTGCAACGATTCTCGGTGTAGGCCAATTTCTAATGGCCTTTACCTTATCTTCATCCACTCAGATGCCATCTTTTCCCACAACATATCCAAGGAATAGCAAATTCTCCAACATAAATAGGCATTTCTTCAAGTTGGCATATAATTGATTTTCTCTTAAGGCCTCGAATACATGCCTTCAATGTCCCACATGCTCTTCAATAGATCTATTATAGATAAGAATATCATCAAAATAAACAATCACAAACTTAGTGATGAAATGTCGCAACACCTGATTCATAAGATGCATAAAAGTGCTAGGTGCGTTAAATAATCTGAAAGGCATGACCAACCACTTATACAAGCCATACCTTGTCTTGAAGGTTGTCTTCCACTCATCTCTAAGCCTTATTCTTATTTGATGGTATCCACTTCGAAGATTAATTTTAGAGAAAATAATGGCTTCACTCAACTGATTCAACATATCATCAAGTCTCGGAATGGGAAATTTATAGCTAATGGTGGTTTTGTTGAACGTTCTACTGTTAACGCACATTCTCCAACTCCTATCCTTGTTTAGCGTAAGTAATACTGGCACTGCACATAGACTCATACTCTCCCGAATATGGCCTTTACTTATCAACTCCTTTACTTTCTCCTGTAGAATCTCATTCTCTTTTGGGCTCATCCTATAATGAGATAGATTAGGCAAGATGACTCCTGGAATCAAGTCAATATGGTGCTGAATATCACGCATTGGCGGTAATCCCTGTGGTAGGTCCTCTGGAGTCACTTCTGCAAACTCCTCCAATATAGATTGCACTTCTTGAGGTACCACAGGCTTAGGCTTGCTTTCTACAAGCTTTTCCCCTTTAACCATTAACAGATGTACCTCTTTTGTTTCCTTCATCTCACTAATAAATTTGTCTCGATTATTCTCTACCTGTAACAAAGGTTTCTAGATCTTTCCTTGAGACTTCACGCCACTGATAAGTACTAAAGTATACTTTACGCCATCTTTTACAAAATGATATGTATTTTTCCTTCCCTAATGCATCACATCTACATCAAATTGCCATGGTCTTCCCAACAGGATCTGACATGCATCCATCTCTACTATTTCATAATAGTGCTCATCCTGATACTTTCCAATAAAGAAAGTAACTTTACATCGTTCTTTAACCATAATCTGTCCAACCTCCTTGATCCACCGAATGCTATAAGGATCTGGATGTGGCTCGGTAGTCAACTTGAACTTTTTCATAGTAGTTGCACTAATAATATTTTTCTGGCCCCCTCCATCAATGATCAACTCCCATAAATTCCCTAGCACCAAATACCTCATGTGAAAGAGCTTATGTCTTTGCAAATCACCATGCTCTTTGCAGGATATCATCAGTCTTCTGACTACACACATATACATCTCCTCATCCTCTTCTCCCTGTCGTTCCCAACCATCACCTTCAGGCCCACACACTTCCTCTTCATCTTCTTCCACCATGTTTACTACTCTTCTTTTTGGATACTCATTAGATTTGTGTCCTGGCTCGTTGCACCTGTAACACTTTGATTAAGCTGGTTTAGTATACGACTTAGTGTGTTTGGAAGTTGTTGGAGCTACTTTGTTTGAGCTTCCGCCATTAGTGCTTCCTTGTCAACACTACTCCTCATAGGGGTTGCAGTAACCACCTCTTTTCCTTTATCACCTATACTCTTCTCACCTGAATAACGCTTAAACTCCCGTTGCTTCTCATTCAGTATAGATTCAACTTTCATAGCTAAATTTCTCACATCTTGCACTGTAAGCACCATCCTATCTTCTCCCTTATATTCGAACAACCCTCTCAAGTAGTGCGAGGCTTGTTGAGGTTGAGATTCAAACAACTATTTGCAGGCTGCCAACTTTAAAAACTCTGTTGTATATTCGTGGACGCTACAACCGCCTTGATGACATTGTTGATAGGTTTCAAAAATATACTGCTCATAATTTGACAGTAAGAATTTCCTTCTAAGCAACTGCTTCATCCTCCTCCACGAAGAAACCAGATTCCTCCCTTCTCTCCTTCTTGACTCCCACAACTGCTCCCACCATACGAAAGCTCCCCTTTTAGATGGTAGGCCACCAACTTCACTTTCTTGACCTCTAGAATCTCCGTACAATCAAATAATGTCTACCTCCACTAACCAATCAAGAAAGCCTTCAATATCCAATTCTCCGCTAAAAGATGAGATATCTACCTCAAGTTTATATTTATAGTCTCCTCTTCGTCTTCGCATCTTCATCATTGGAGCTATTTTCATGATTCCATGACACGAGATTTTGAATTTGAGGGTGCCTTGCAGAGTCACCTTCCTTAACAACTAGTTCCTCAATTCTTTTTGTGTTTTCTGCTCGTAACAACACTTACAACTAGTCCTGAATCAACTCCAGCTACTGTTCCATATTGCGAATTGACTCCCAAACTTTGGGTAACCCATGAATATTGTCGTTGGTGTTGGCCATTGTCATATGAACAAACCTTAAGTATTCAAGGCTCTGATACCACCTAACGCAGTGTGAGAATGCAATACTCTAATCTAAGAGCACAGAAAACGCAGATCTAATCCAAGATCTATAAAGAACTCAAAAGGTAGATAAAAACTTTAAGAGAAATAGAGTTTTTTTATTGAAAATAGGCAAAAGGTCATTCCGTAATATAATAAAGAAGTTTTTATATGAGTTATAATGACATACAACCTAAAAACAAGGATAAAAACGTCGTTGTAGTCCTAATAAAAGTAAAAAACAATAAATAAATAAATTTTCTAATCTAAAGCTCCGCATCATAACATCTCTACTAAGTAAGAGTAAGACTGCGTACGATAGATTCTCTCCAAATCCTGTACCTCAACAGGATTTCAAATAAATGTTGATGGTGATATATAATCAATTCTCTCCTTTTAACACACAAAAATTTTATCAAAATCATAAATCGAATGCCTAAGGATTTAATTTATATATATGAGCCTTTTCTTTTTTTTTCTTTTTTTCATTTTAAAGTTGAACCAAAAGAGGAAGAAATGCTAATGTAAAAAAAAAGGATTTATACCCATTTTATGTTAAGAAATCACCAACAAATTTCTTAGAGATTTGTAGAAAATTCTAGATTAAGAAAAACTCTAGAATTGTAAATAAAAAAAGGAAAAAGAAGAAAAAGAAAAATCTAGAACAATCTTGCAAGTGGGCAACTTGCAAATCTAGAAGCTTCTTGCAACTTGTGCAAATTGGCAAGTGATAAGTCTAGAATCTTCTAGGTTGGTGGTGCTTGTCTATAAATAGACAATAGCATCATTTGTTGTGAACCACACAATATAAGAAAGAGTGAAAGAAGTGAGTTGAGAGAGAGGGAAGTTAAGAGGAAAAAGT
>JANZLD010227700.1:0-18219 GCA_026413575.1 Erythroxylum carthagenense
AAGTAAAGCCATTAAAGGGAAAACTACTGGGGAGGTAAACTATTCAGGATATCAACATTATGCAGGTAATGTTACACGCTCTGTGAACACTGTTTTTAATCATGCTGATTCTTGGCTCATTGATTCTGGAGCCTCAACTCACATAACAGCAGATCTAAGAACATGCACTAAATATGTGGCAAATGATAATACCTACGATCATGTAACTCTCCCTGATGGAAGTAAACAAGAAGTGGTCCACATTGGCCAGACACAAATAGGGGATAAAATTGCTCTCAAAGAAATATTACATATCCCTAAGTTTTTCAAGAATTTGCTATCAGTCAACAAACTAACCACACAGAATGAGATTGCTGCTGTTTTTCTATCTAACCAGTTAGTTTTGCAGGACCTTCGAACTAATAATGTTGTGGCAATTATCAAGGCAATGAACGGACTCTACGAGCTAAATCCAGAAAGTTTCCTACCCTCAAATAGCCTGAAAGGTCCTTCTTTAGAATTTTACCAAGCTAAGAATGTTGCCCTCAATGTTTCAATTAGTTTTGATTTATGGCATTCTAGATTAGGGCATGTTTCCAAAGGTAAACTACAACACATCAATGAAGTAAGACTTTCTATTCCTTGCAAACCTGAATGTCAAGTATGCCGTTTAGCTAAATAGCACAGAAAACCCTTCCAAAAGCATGAAATACATACGGGCAGACCCTTTGAAATTATCCACATGGATCTATGGGGGCCTTATACTGTTTCTACTATGGGTGGGTCTCATTATTTTCTTACCATTGTGGATGACTTTACTAGAGCTACATGGACCTTTATACTAAGACATAAGCACCAAACACAGCAAACCGTACTACACTTCCTTAAAAACATTGAGAGACAATTTGATACCATAGTGTTAAAAATTCAGACAGACAATGGAAGGGAATTTATAAATCAGGAATGCATTAACACTTTTAAGGAGATGGGAACTCAACACCAAAAAAACAGTCCCTACACACCACAACAAAATGGTGTTGTGGAAGTCAAACACAAGCATCTACTTCAAATTACTAGAGCCCTACTTTTCCGAGCCAAAATGCCTAAGGGGTATTGGGGGGAAGCATTGTTAACAGCCACTTGCCTCATAAACCGAATCCCATCCAAAGTCTTGGGGTGGAAGAGTCCTTTTGAAAGGCTGCACACAAAAAAACCCAATTATGAACACCTCAAAGTCTTTGGTTGCCTCTGCTTTGCCCTAGACAAAACACCCAATAGAACCAAACTAGACCCTAGATCAAAAAGGTGTGTTTTCCTTGGATACATGCCAGATTACAGGGCTTATAGGGTTATGAACTTGGAAACTAAGTCAGTTTTTATGTCAAGAGATGTTATGTTTCATGAAAAAGTTTTTCCCTTTGCAAAAAGTGTTACAAATGCCATTAGAGAGCCCTTGTTTACAAACATCTTGACCAATGAAAATGCAGACTTCCCCACAAAAATGCCTACCATGATTCCCACCCCACTAACCGAACAAAACTCACAGCCACCTGATTATGAGCTACCTAACTATACACAATAAAACAATTCCCCAGACCAACTTGCCCGACCTACTGATGAACCACAGAGGAAAAGTAGTAGAACACACACTACCTCCAAATACCTGCAAGATTATGTCCTCCAAACCACAACACATCAGTTCATTCACTCCTTTGATGATTGCAATGCAGCGTTACAGGTTTGTTGTCCTGCAGGAACAAGCAAAGAAGGAGTGAGCATGTTAGACATAAAACACAACAAGAGCTACAGCAGTTATATAGGTAATGTCTCTAGAATTTTTGAATATCTTATGAAACTGCTAGTAGAGACCAAAGGTGGGTGCATTCTATGCATGAGCAATTGTCTGCCCTTGAGAGAAATGGAACTTGGGAGCTCACTGAACTACCTAAAGGAAAAAAGGCCATAGCTTCAAAATGGGTTTATAAAGTAAAGTATAACTTATATGGAACCGTGGATAAGCTAAAATCCAGACTAATGGCAAAGGGGTTCTGTCGAAAGGAGGGAGTTGACTATTCAGAAGTTTTCTCTCCAGTAGCAAAAGTTGTGACAATAAGGATGTTTTTAGCCATAGCTGCCTCTAAGCGATGGCCAATACACCAATGTGATCTAAATGATGCTTTTCTCCATGGCTATCTAGAAGAAGAATTATACATGTGGCCACCTCAAGGCTATATCAAAGCTAAGGCGGGTCAAGTATGTAAGTTAATCAGATCAATTTACGGGTTAAAGCAAGCTGGGAGACAATGGAACAAAGAGCTATCCTCTAAACTGTCCTCAATGGGTTTTACTAAATCTGAAGCAGATCACTGCTTATTTACTAAGGGCACAAAAGATGGCTTTATGGCAGTAATCATATACGTGGATGACATCCTAATTACAGGGGTAGATGAAGAACAAATGGAAGTAGTAAAGAAGACTTTAAACGCAAAATTCACTATCAAAGATCTGGGCTATGCAAAGTTCTTTTTAGAAATTGAAATAGCAAGAGGAGAGAATGGAATGATGCTTACACAGGGCAAGTACATTTGGGACATCTAGAAGGAAAACAATTTGCTAGACTGCTCCCCTTGTGCCACACCCATAGTCTCTGGTAGAAAATTGAACATTGAAGAAGGTGAGCTACTTCAGAAACCAGAAGAATACCAAAGATTGGTGGGCAAATTACAGTATTTGGGGTTTACAAGACCCGACATTACGTATGTTACACAACAACTCAGCCAGTTTATGAGTAACCCTAGAATACCGCACTGGAAGGCAGCTAAAAGAGTGTTGAAATACCTTAATGGGACCCAAAATTTGGGGATTTTTTACGTAACAGAGGAAAACCCTCACCTTATGGCATACTCCAACTCAGATTGGGGAAGCTGTGTCTTCTCCAGACACTCTTTGATGGGCTTCTGTGTGTTCCTCGGACGATCATCGATCTCTTGGAAAACAAAGAAACAGTCGACAGTGAGTCGTTCCTCGGCTGAATCAGAATACCGAAGCTTGGCCTCGACCACCTGTGAGCTGAAATGGATAACCCAGTTGCTCCAAGATTTCCAGATCCAGGTCAAGAAACCTATACCTTTATTTTGTGACAACCAAGCGGCCATCCACATCTCGAAGAATTTGGTCTTCCATGAGAGGACGAAACATTTAGAGATCGACCTTCATCTGGTTCGGGATTGCGTGAACATAGGGTTTCTCGAGTTGAAGCACGTGAACACCACTCAGCAACTCGCAGATCTATTTACAAAAGCTCTTCCCGCCCACGTGTTTTGGAGTCTTGTTTGTCAAGTCAGGGTCGTTGGTTTTCAACCAAACCACCGATTTGAAGGGGGCGTGATAGAAGACCCAGATAACTCTCCAGAAAACTCCATTATCCTGGGCTAGTTACAAAACCACTTTTGGCCTAATGTTTTGGTATTTGTTTTGTTTTGGTCTACCAATGTACATAGCCTCGCACCACAGCCTGTCAGTGTACCTAACAAAGAATAAATAGCCTCAGTACAGTTGTTTGATTTGGTAGTTAGTTTTTTCCTTGATTTTAGGGCACCTGACCAATAGTATAGAGTTATGAGGTGTATAAATAATTGTCTGAAAGTTCAAATACATGATGAAAGAATTCTCTTTCCTCACTTATGACTATTCTTTGCTCTATTTTACAATTTATTTATTTGGGTTCATTAACAGGTTCATGTACTTAGATATGAAGAGTTAATTTTGTACCTATAAATAGCTCTTTGTACTTGAACTAAAATCATTCAAGTGAAATATAACCTCTTCTTTTAAACAATTGTCTCCTCTCTAAATCTCCTCACTTCTCAACAAAGTAGTATTCGAGTCAAGTTCTTTGAGAAATGACAAACAATGGTAGAGTATACTCATTTCAATTCTCTTGCCTCACATGTGCTTGGCTCACAAGATGTTTGGGAGATTGTAGAGAAAGGTTTTATGTAACCTCAAAGTGAAGCCGATTTGTCTCAAAATGAGAAGGATGCTTTGGACAACATCAAGAAGAATGAGCAACAAGCCCTCACCCTCATCCATCAATGTCTAGATGATTCAATGTTTGAGAAGGTGGCCAATGCAATCACTTCAAAGGAAGAATCGGAGATTTTGCAAAGTTCATATCAAGGAATTGATAAGGTAAAAAAGATTAGACTCCAATCATTACGAGGTGATTTTGAATCTTTGTGCCTGAAGGAATCCGAATCAATCTCGGATTATTGTTCACGAGTGAAGGCCATTGTGAATCAAATGAAGAGATATGGAGATCAAGTTGAAGATGTTCGAGTAGTAGAGAAGATTCTTTGTTCCTTGAACCCAAAGTTTGATTATGTGGTTTGCATCATTGAGGAGCCTAAAGATCTTGACTCTTTGACACTTGAGCAACTAGAGGGCTCTTTACAAGCTCATGAAGACAAGATCAAGAAGAGGCAAGAAGAACCTTTAGAGCAAGCACTTAAAGCAAGGGTTATGTTAAAAGATGATAATAGAGAAAGCAATCGAAGAGGAAGAGGACGAGGACGTGGTCGAGGGCATGGTCATGGTGGAGGTCGAGGATGAAGTTGTGGAGCAACAAGTAAAGGAGATTATAATAACGCCAACAATGATGGAAACAATCAATCATACAAAGGCCAAGGAAAATCAAGAGGAAGAGGATGTTACAATTTTAGACAAAATGAGATGAGGTATGATAAGTTTAATGTTGAATGCTACAATTGTCATAAATTTGGACATTTTTCTTGAGGATGTTATGCTACGCCTAATCAAGTTGAAGAGCAAGTCAATATTATCAATAAAAAGCAAGAAGGCGAAGAGCCCACTTTATGGCTAGCACTCAAAGATAATACAAGTAAGGATGAAAGCATATGGCTCCTAGATAATGGAGCAAGTAATCATATGTGTGAAGATAAAGGCAAATTTGTAGAACTTGATGAAAAGGTAAAAGGTAACGTTTCTTTTGGAGATTCGCCAAAGATTCAAATTCGTGGAAAAGGTGCCATTCTAATTTCTTCAAGAGATGGAAGCCATAGACTTATTAATGATGTCTATTATATGCCTAAATTGAAAAGTAATATTTTAATTTTGGGGAAATTTCTTGAAAAAAGATATGAAATCCACATGAAAGATTGTTGTCTTTGGCTTAGAGATCAACATGCTCAATTGATTGCTAAGGTGTTTATGTCGAAGAATAAAATGTTTATGTTGAATATCAAGACAATCGAAGCAACATGTTTAAAGGTGGATGTGAAAAATGAAGCATGGCGTTGGCATATGAGATTTGGACACTTGAATTTTGGTGCACTCAATACGTTGAGAGATAAATACATGGTGAAAGGAATGCCCTTCGTCAACTACCCACATCATTTATGTGAAGCATGTTTACTTGGCAAGCATTCAAGATTGAGTTTTCCAAAAGAAGCACTGATAATAGCAATTGCACCACTTCAACTTATTCATACTAACATGTGTGGACCAATTAAGCCATTATCAATGGATAAAAGTAGATAATTCTTACTCTTCATTGATGATTATAGTAGAAAAACATGGGTTTATTTTTCAAAGCAGAAATCAGAAGCATTTGAAACATTTAAAAAGTTCAAGGCACTTGTGGAGAATGAAAGTGGCTATACAATTAAAGCCCTAAGGTCTGATAGAGGAGGCGAGTTCAGATCTAAGGAGTTTCTTGATTTTTGTGAAATACATAGAATCCGCCATCCGTTAATAGTCCCAAGATCGGCCTAAAAAAATGGAGTGGCCGAAAGAAAGAATAGAACAATTCTTAACATGGCTAGATGTATGCTGAAGGCCAAAACATACCTAAAGAATTTTGGGCTGAAGTTGTTTCTTGTGTAGTTTATTTGTCAAATTAGTTCCAACAAGAAATGTCAAAGATCAAATTCCGCAACAAGCATGGAATGGAATGAAGCCTAATGTTGCTCATCTAAGAGTTTTTGGAAGCACAGCATATGCTCATGTGTTGCAACAAGAAAGATCCAAGCTCGATGATCGAAGTGTTAAGCATGTATTCATTGGCTATGACCAAAATTCCAAAGGCTACCGATTATACAATCTAAGCAATGGAAGGATTGTTATGAGTAGAGATGTCGAATCTGATGAAGAAGCAACATGGGATTGGGAGACACAAGAAGAAAGCACTTATGAGATCCAAGCTCGATGATCAAAGTGTTAAGCATGTATTCATTGGCTATGACCAAAATCTCAAAGGCTACCGATTATACAATCCAAGCAATGGAAGGATTGTTGTGAGTAATGATGTTGAATTTGATGAAGAAGCAACATGGGATTGGGAGACACAAGAAGAAATCACTTATGATTTTTTTCCCATACCTTGAAGATGAAAAACAAGAAACTAAAACAAATATTCAAGAGACAACTACACTTGCTTCTCCAAATACGCCTCATTCTTCTTCGTCCATGCATGGAGAAAGTTCAAGTGACGGAGCACAAACAATAAGGATTATTTATGATATTTATGAACAAACAAAAGAAATCAATGATGTTGATGTAAGTAATTTCTTTTGTCTTCTTGTAGACAATGAACCTTTATATTTTAGGGAGTCTATCAAGGACAAAAGATGGAGGCAAGCCATAGAGGACGAAATCAAGGCAATAGAGAAAAACAATACTTGGGAATTATCAACTCTTCCTAAAGGTTATGAAGCTATTAGAGTTAAATGGGTCTACAAGATAAAAAAGAATAACAATGGAGATGTTGAGAAATATAAAACAAGGCTTGTTACTAAAGGCTACAAGCAAAAGAATGAAGTAGAGCTCAACTATGTGAGGACTAATGATCAAGTTGCGAATATTTTTACGAAATCACTCAAATTTGAAGTTTTTCAACATTTGAGGACAAGACTTAGAGTATGAAAGAAACTTTCAAATTAAGAGGGAGTGTTGAAGAGTAATTTGAAAGTTGATCTAGATACATGAATATTTAAAGTCTAGAAACATGGATGTTTATGTTCATTGTTAGGAGTTTAATTATGTTCATGTATTAGTTACATAATTAAATATTGGTCCATATGTAGCTTTGAGTTCATATATGATTTATTTATTTAGGTTTTTGAAAAACTCGAAAGGGGTAGTCGTTTTGCAAACTTTCCAATTCGTTTCTAGCCAAAAAATTAGAAAAATTAGGAGAACCAAAAATAAATCAACACCGAAAATTTGATAACATAATTCAACACACCTTGCCTACATCTGCAAGGCCCTCACCCAGCTTAATTACTTTCACTGAAGCACAATCGATTTACCCAAGGCTTTACTAAGCCGACATCACTCAACTCTTGATGCTATCTCTCAACCTCATTTTTGGTGAAAGAATTTCACATCCAATAGTACGACCACCTCGTACTAACCTCGACAGAGGATTTTCTTAACTACTTTTGATAATAAAGATCCAAAATAAACAATCAAGTGATTAAACAATAACCAACATAAATAAAGACATCACCTGAGATAAAAAGCAACTTCCCTAAATATGTCGCTTCATTAATGAAAGAATGGGAAGTTAACCATCGTAAGATTTGCAGTGAGGCTTCAATATCTTCACTAAAAAAGTCCTTAGAGCATAGAATGTTTATACCAGCATACTTATCATCCCATCCGAATTCAGCAAAGCTACCACCCTCATACAAGATGTTCTCCAAGTTGTTGATGTTCTCTTTTTCATAAAATCTAATAAACAGAGAGGTTGGTGGCCTTAAATACCCAGGCAACTGCCCAAACAAGTTCCTCCTCGTAGCCATGAAAATCACACTAAAAGTAACACACACATGGTCCTTTCCCACTACACTATTTATATCCAAAACACCCATGTAAGCCACCGCACTCTTGTATACCCAAAAACAATCACTTCAACTACGTAATTAATGCCCACTTCTCCTTTTTACAAAATCCACGCATCATATCCACTCTTTGCCGCATAACCTAGCTACTATATGATCTTAACTTCAACTTTGTTAATTCAAAGAAACGTGTGCAACACTAATACCTCATCATCAGCTCACTACACCGCATTGCACTGTTGTTCACTCATGTTTGTCTCACACATACATAATCACCCAGTTGTTGCACACACATTTCACTTATGTGACAAACACCCACATCAACTCTATACCATATATACAGTAAAAAGATTCACTTCTACCATAGATTGAAGATATGCACAAATCACTCACATAATAAGAATCCCACTTTAATTCAAACATGCAACAACCTTATCTTTTTAATTTCATCAATCCACAAAATTTGCAAATCCAGCAGTAATTTCCAACATATCCAGTCGTAAAGTAGTTCCAATATCACCATGATGATAAACTCTACACGTTCTATCTTATATGTCCAATTAAAATGCCAAAACTAAATAAAAGATATGTACAATATATCCTAACAATGTCCCCCTTTTTGACATTTTTGTTTTAGAACTCCACATAAATAATCATAATTGGACATATAAGTATCAAATTCACAATTCATACGACAAATACTCCCCCTTAATCAAACATCAAGTTTATCCAATCATCCAAATTTCTTTCCCTTAGGACAAAAAAATGCCAAAAAGCGCGATGAATAGTCACACATATACCTTAAAATCCCCCTAATGGAACATTCACCATAAACAATCTGATGTCTCCCCCTTGGGATAAAACAATATCAAAACGTATAATCATAATAATCAACAATAGGTGTAGCGGAAGAATCATAAGCATGCTAAGAAACCAAATTACTACCAATCAAAACACTGAGAGATATGCTCGAAAAAGAGAGAGATACCTGAGAGAGACCCATACTGATGAGAGAGCTTATGATTCTTCGGTGAAGGTAAATAGAAGTCACAATATAAACTACCAAAAAGATGAGACATCAATAAAAACATAAAAACTAAAGAACTAAAAAAGAGAAATCTTTTCTTCTTTTTTTACGTTTTGTTTTTTAACAACAAAAAAATACTTCAAAAATGTAAAGTACATAGCCCTTATGCCCGTCAAAGAAATTCAAACCTGGGCTAATTCTCGTCATATTATCTCGGTCATCGGTTTCTTCTTCTGAAGTAATTGACTTGTCCTCTGTCTGACTAGTTTTTTTAAAAGTAGTAACTAACTATGAATGTAGACAATTTCTTTTTTTTTTCTTCACAATGTCTTTGTGCCTAAAATTGACCCTTTCTAATCCAAGTGTGCTTCAGTAAGATGGGTTGTCATTGGAAATTTAATGGAGAATGTCTAAATTTTCAGTTATGACCCCTTTGAAATATCATTTGTAACATCTTGTAGCATCAAGGCCTTATGTGCCCAATAACTCTGCAAAAATGATACATCAGAATCTTCGATTCTTTCTCGATATTTCTTCTTCTCGGACAGATTTGGACATATTATTTTTCTCCTCATTCACTTTAGAGCACTCACCCTTATAGCTAATGCCTTGAAGATCCTCTTTAACCTTATCATCATCATCACCCAATCTGAAATCCCGCAATGAAGCAGGGTCTGGGGAGGTCCGATAGTACGCAGCCTTATCCCTACATAGTAGAGAGGCTGTTTCCGGTGGACCCGCATGCAAATGAGACAATATAAGAATGATGTGATATACAGAAACAATAAAAAATGAAAAAAAGATGAGGAATACCTCAAGGAGGATAGATCTGCGAGAACCTAGTATTATATAAAGTCCATCCCTTTAACCTTATCAATTTCCATTAACTTTTCTAGTTTTTTGTGCCTCCATTCAACATTCTGAATCCCTTTTCAGTACTTATCAATTTCATTCTAGCTTTATCAAGCTCATCTGATGTCAACATCAATTTCTTTTCTAACTCTTGGATGGTGTTCTTCATGGAGAGATTCTCTCCCTTTAATCTTTCATTCTTTCTACATATTTTTACCCTTTTATGCATTAATTTGTAGGCCTCGTAAATATTCCCTTTTTTGTCATCTAGGCCACTACCATCGCTGTCATAATCTGATGTTAGGTCTTGAGATGAGTTCTTTTTGAAAATTTTGAAATTTTCCTCTTTTCAAACTTCAGCTACTTCTTTCTCAGTTACTATTAAGCAAGTAACTAAACTTTTGCTATGTAAGGCAACCAACGCAACACCATTAGTTATTTCTTCTTTGCTACCATATTTACTCTCGGAATCATTCTTTCTCCAAGTGCTTGTGAAGGACTTCTCTTTTCTATTCTTCAAAGTATTAGCACATTCAGATTGAATGTGTTCTAAACCTTTACATTCATGACATTGGATTCTCCTTGCCTTCGTTTTACCCTTTGTAATTTGAATTGATGTTTTACATTGTTACTCGATGAACTTCCGCCATATTGTCTAAAGTTGGGTTGGTCCTTTTTCATTCTTTTCAGTCATTTATCAAACTCTTGTGTTAATAGCTCTATATGCTCATTCTCATTGGATTCATCTTCTAAGTCATTCACGACTTTACCAATCTCGGCTTGCAATTCTAATTCTTTCTTCTTCTCGCTATTGTCCCTCAACAAATTCATTTTGAAATTAGTAAGAATTCCAATTACCTTCTCCAATGACAAGTCATTAATGTCGTGAGCCTCCTCTATTGCTACAATTTTCAAAATAAATCTCGGAGGTAATGATCTCGGCATCTTCTTGACTAATTTTAGATTGGAATATTTCTTCCCGAGTTGATGTGACCAATTCGCTATATCTCACAATGTTTTATAAAAGTCTCCAATACTCTCATTTTCATCCATCTTCAGTTTTTCAAACGACACAGCTAACATCTATAGTTTTGATGCTATCACAGATTTTGACCCTTCATGAATAGTTTGCAAAGCATCCCATGCTTCTTTAGCTGATTCACAGACTGATATCATTGAGAAGCGTCCCTCATCAACAACACTAAATATCACATGCATTGCTTGTGAATTTTCAAGTGAACTTTCTTCTTCGACACTTGTCCATTCGGATAGATCTTTTTGAACTGCCTCTCCTTTATCATTAGTAATCATTAGATGCGTCCACCCATATACTACTGAGTTCCATGCTCTTGATCCCTGTGCTTGCATAAAGAACTTCATCCGTGATTTCCACGCAGGATAATTGTAACTGTCCAAGAGCGGTGGCCTGTTAATTGATGCTCCTTCTCTTATGGCCATGTTTGCAAAACTAAGATCTGCACTAACTTGCTATCAAGTTCTGAATCGGTGACCTCGCTCTGATACCAATTGAAAAACTTGAAGGGGGTAGCCGTTTCACAAATTTTTTGATTAGTTTCTAGCAAAAAAATTAGAAAAATTAAGATAACCAAAAATAAATCAACACTAGAAATTTGATAACGCAGTTTGGCACATCTTTACTACATCTGCGAGGCCCTTACCTAGCTTAATCACTTTCACTGAAGTAGAATAGATTTACCCAAGGCTTTACTGAGCTGACATTGTTCAACCATTGATACTATCTCTCAACCTCACTTCTTGTGAAAAAATTTCACACCTAATAATATGACCATCTTGTACTAACCTTGATAGAGGATTTTCTTAACTACTTTTGATAATAAAGATCCAACATAAACAATCAAGTGATTAAACAATAACCAACATAAACAAAGACATCACTTGAGATAAAAAATAACTTCCCTAAATATGTCGCTTCATCAACGTAAGAATGGGAAGTTGACCATCGAAAGATTTGCAATGAGGCTTCAATATCTTCACTAAAAAATCCTTGGAGCATAGAATGTTTATACCAACATATTTATCATCCCATCTGAATTCAGCAAAGCTACCACTCTCATACAAGATGTTCTCCAAGTTGTTGATGTTCTCTTTTTCATAAAATCTAGCAAACAGAGAGGTTGGTGGCCTTAAATACCCATACAGCTGCCCAAACAAGTTTGTCCTCGTAGCCATTAAAATCACAATAAAAAGAACACACATATGGTCCTCGCTCACTACACTATTTATATCCAACATACCCACAAAAGCCACTGCATTCTTATATACCCAAAAACAATCACACCAGCTATGTAATTAATGCCCACTTCTCCTTTTTACAAAACCCATGCATCATATCCACTATTTGCCTCACAACCAGCTACTATATGATCTTAACATCAACTTTGTTAATTCAAAGAAACGTGTGTAGTACTAATACCTCATCATCAGCTCACTACATCGCATTGCACTGTTGTTCACTCACGTCTATCTCACACACACACAATCACCTAGTTGTTGCACACACACTTCATTTTTATGACACACACCCACATTAACTCAATACTGCATATATACCAAAAAGATTAACTTCTACCGTAGATTGAAGATATGCACAAATCTTTCATATAATAAGAGTCCCACTCTAATTCAAACATGTAACAAACTTATCCTTTTAATTTCATCAATCTACAAAATCTGCAAATCCAACAGTAATTTCCAACATATCCAGTCATAAAATAATTCAAATATCACCATGATGATAGACTCCACAAGTTATATCTTATATGTCTATTTAAAATGCCAAAACTAAATAAAAGATATATACAATATATGCTAACAATCGCAAGTGCATGATTGTCGAAGTGAGTAATAAATCGGTAAGAACTGAGTCATGTCCATAGGGATTATGAGAAAATTTAAATCTATGCTAGCTAACAGTGTTTGAAATCGGGTTGGATGAAATTTTGAAAAATTAAAAGCAATGTAAAGAATTATTAAAAAACATAAATGAATTTCTAAGCAACTACCCAATTCAATGCAACCAAAATTACTATGAATATGACAAATCTATGTGACAACTAATTTCAAAAAAGAGTGCAACAATTGACTAATTAAAGGTATTAACGTCATTAGGGAATGACTTTCTCTAAGGGAATGATATTTTTGTCAACTTTAATATTGAATTAGCTATCTGCCACAAATGAATGATCCCAACCTTGTATGTAAATTTTAAGAGTAATTAATCTCCTTCTCCCAAATGTGAATTAATCTATCCACTCCAGGCATCACTTAGTAATCCCTTACTTAAGTTCTTCCTAGAGTTTCTTAGGTTCTAGACCCAATCTTCTATTTTCACCTCCTAGGTTCCTTGATTCTCTTAACTCACAAGAAAATCCTAGTTAAAATTTCTTTAATCTTCTCGCAAAAACCCCCCCTTTTTTCAAAGATAAATTTATACCAAGCCAACTTCCAATAATCCAATTAAAGTAAGAACAACTAAACCCAAGGAAATCAACAAGCATATGAATATTTAGTCATTAATTCTAGCAACATTCAATGTCAAGGCATCACAAAAATATCAAATCCCTAAGAAAAATTAAAGTTCTAGCCACAAATTATCAAGCCAAGCAATTCAAAAATATAAACCCTAGACAAACTCATGACGGAATCAAAAATAAATGAAGAACAAAGCTCCAAATCTGCAGCAGAATAAAATGCTCTCCCCTCTACTTGCGTGGCTGCCTTGTTGTTCAGTGGAGGCTTTTTGATTTTCAGTGAATTCAGACTGCTGCGGAAGAGAATGCTGCGTGAGTGAGAGGATGGAGGCTTATGCTTGCGTTGTCTTGTGCTGGTTGGGGCTACTGCGTGCGTGAATGGCGTGGTGTATGCGTGGGTGAGTTGGATGCTGCTTCTTTGATGTGCGAAGGCTGTTGCGTAAGGTGGGTGATGGGTCTGCGTGCATGAACGAAAAAGGAGGCAGCTCCTGGTCCGAGAGTGCTGCGTTAGTGGAGTGAGTGGGAGAGGTTAATGCGTGCATTGCTGTGATTTGGTTAGGCAGGCTTGGTCTCTTATGCGTGGAAGTGAGGGATGTGTTGGTGGAGGGTTGTACGTGTTGCTTGGATGCTGCCTGTTTGTGGAGAGTGGAGTGGAGGCAGGCCGTTGGCGGAGAGGTGAGTGGAGGGTTGTGCGTGACAAGTGGGTGCTACTGTTTTGGCTCAATCAGTTTTTTTTCAAAGTCACGCTGCTACCCTAATTCTTAATTTCAAAATGCTGGGCCCTCCTCGTCAAACCAAGACCAAGCCCCATAGGATTTGGAAGCAAACTCCCCATCATCATCTATTGATTGTCCACCCGTAAAGCCAGACCAAACTAGTTACTGCAGCAAATAATACAAGCAACTTCATCATCAAAATTAAACCAAAAAAGATGACAAAAGTTCTGTTTAAATCTGCGATAAAATTATAAAATCAGGGCATCATTTTGCAACATCTGGAAATGAAGGCATCACTTGAATGAAATTCATCTAGGCAAAAGTAACGAGCACCAAGTTGATATTCTCACTAATCTTTATCCGGAAGGCATAAACACGGAAATAAGAAACAGCCATATAAATCCAACCATAGAAAAATGAATAAGGAAATTTGCTCAACGTTTTTTTTTCTTTTCTGCAAAACATCTCCTACATCTAAATATAATATAAAAACAGTAATTTAGCAAATATCTACCCCAAAGCACTACATAATTGACCCAAACTAATGCATCAAATAATAGCTTATCAATATTTCTATCACATGGACACCCATGTCACCACTCAACCTGCTGGCACTTTAGGGTATCTTGACCCATCGTAAGTGTAAATGGTTTGCTTCCTTAAAAACCTCCTAATCAAATAAAATATTAGTGGTTGTAACTTGTCCATTTTATCACCATAAAGCTGCTGTGCATCAGGAATTTCAACAAGAAAACTGATACATGTAGTTTTGGGGTAGTTCTGCTTGAGCTGATAACTGGGAAACCAATAACAATTCTAGTAGAAGAGTGCCATTGTCATATAATTCAGTGGACTCATTCTTTGATAGAAAGAGGCGATATCAAGAGAATAGTTGATCCAAAATTACAAGGTGAAGTCAGCCTCAATTCTGCGTGGAAATCTGTGGAGATAGCAACCTCCTGCGTTGCACCAGATGCAACACAAAGACTTGACATGAGCTATGTACTCGCTGAGCTGAAGGAATCTTTGTCTTTAGAGATGACCTCAGAAGAGGATCGAAGCATGACAATGTTGCTGAATCAACAAGATTTCAGTCTTCCTAGTGTTAGATAGTAATATATGTTCCAAAATGTTTTTCTCTTAATTTCCACAAGAGGTTACCTAGTGTCACTTTCGTCCTGTTATATACTAATAATTTTTAGGATAGTAAATTAAAAAGTTATAGACTTTTTAAAAAGGTATTTTAATGTTCAATGTTCAACATTCAATTTTTAATTTTTTTAATTAATTATCTAAAATTTTAAATATTAAACTGTTCAATTTAAACTTTTATTTTTATTAGTATTTTGTTAAAGTAATTGACAAAATAACTTAAAAATTAACTTCTAAAAGGTTATATGATATCTTTTTGTCTCTTTCTTTATTCATCATCATCATCATCATCATCACACCCAGTCTGAAGTTCCGCAATAAAGTGGTGTTTGAGGAGATCTGATAGTACGCAGCCTTACCCCTACATAATAGAGAGACTATTTCCAATAGACTCACATGTAGATGTAACAATAAAAGAATGATGCACATTAAAGAGTAAAAAATGAAAAATAAATAAAAATTTAAATATAATTTTTGAATAAAATAAAAAAGAATTAAAACCTAAAAATATTGCATATCTTCATTAGGAGATGCAAAACTAGAAAACAAAGTTTTAAGAAATTTATAGGACAAATATACCTTATATGTTGCAAAGTGCTGCTTATACCTGATGTGGTGCAAAGTTCTGCTCACCATTTATCTGATTTGTATGTGTCAATCTTGCGCAAGACCATCCTTGGACTCAAAAATCTAGATAGCTGACAGCTGAAGAAGCACCGCGTAGCTTGGCTAACCTTCCTCTCTTCCTCCAAGCAAGACCAAAATCCTTTTAAGTGCTTTAACTTCAACAATGGTTTTGGTGTCGAGTATCAACCAAAATACATTTATGGGAATTAAACTCCAAGAAGAATAGCAAAAGATTTATATACAAACCGTTAGAGGACCAAGTGATAGTGTGAGAGGAATGCTTCCATTACCATATTTTCCAACCAAATATTTTATTATGTCATCTGATTCATACATTGTAACTCCAGTATTTGAATCCACCAGTATTTGGATCCACCATGTAAAGACAAGCACTTCATACTCTTAAGTTAAAAAACAAGCAGCAACATGCAACACAAGGAAATACTTTTAGAACTAAACTAGTAAGACATAGTAGATCTCAACCTTAATAGTAACACTATAAAATCAAATCTGCCAACGAAAACAAAATAGCAACATAAACAAAAGCATAAGCAAATCAGATCTAAGAGATAGTAGCGACAAATTGAAACAGATCTGAATCTCCAAAGAACACATCAATCTCCAAACAACTAAAACAAATCTAAATCAAAACCAACATCAACAAAAGTAAAGCAAGCTTCTTAGAATGTGTACGCAACAAAGGAAAAGATAGGTTATCAAAAAGGAACCTCCGTTATGCGAAAACAGAATCGAAAGGTTATTCGAAACGAACTTCCCTCCTTTCTTCACACAGAAAACAGAATATCTATGATTCAAAAACAAAAACAAAGACAATGGTACTTACCATAGCCAAAAAAGCCCCAAGTCTTGAGCTACTCCTAACAAATGTTCGTAGCAAATTCAGAAGGAGAGGAGAAAATTTATTTCAGTAACTCCTATGTATTTTAGTGTTCATCTCGCGCTTATTGCATGATACTTCCATTTCTCTTGTTTAATCTCGAAAACAAAAACATCTTTATTATGTAACTTTTAAAAATATATCTTACTCTCTTTCTCCTTCTTTTTCTCGCCCTCTCTTTTATACTTTTAAGTTGAGAAAACTATGTTCATTGAAAGAACCACTCAAATGAAAAAAAATAAATATCTAAAACTGAAAAATAATATAATTAAATTAAATATTTTTTTAAAAGATGAAACAACAATTCTAGTATAGGGAATAAATTCACTTGAGACAAATCACATTAGTGAGCAACTGGTTTAAGAAAATTATATCTTTAAAGTGAGGCAAATGCCTAAGTAAAAAATCAAGCAACTAACTTAATTAGAACACAAAAGATCAAGAGCGATGTAACTAATTTTCTAGTTGAGTGAAACAACTGCCTCAATCAAGTGAGACAACTCACAAAAAGTGTAAATGTCTAAGAATAAAATAAGTAAAAATAACAACACTTTTAAGAAAAAAGTTATCTTAAAAACGTGTTAACAAGAGAGAAAAATGGAGAAAGAATGTTGGATCCGAAACCCAACTACTTAACCTTAACACTTTCACTCTATGCTCTGATACCATAAATGTTGGGACCCGATCTCGGAACCGAATCCCAACCGAAAAAGCGGAAACGGAAGAAGCGGAGAACAAAGCAAAACGTAAAACGAAAGCGGAACGAAAAATCGAAGGAATCCGAAACAGAATTTTCTCAGAAGCGAATCGTATTCGGAGAACGAAAGCGAATACAAAAGATCGAAAGTAAATCGAATATCGGAAATTAAAGCGAAGCATAAAATACGGAAACGAAATCGGAAAGCGAATAAACAAACGGATCCAAGCAAACGAAAGCGAATCAAAGACAAATTTTCGACATCCGAAGTATGAATCTTAGAAAAGCGATCGCATTGGAAACCTTAAGACATTCTAAAACCGGTATAAAATTTTTTTCTTTCTTTTCCTTTTCTTATTCGTCTATAATCAAATCTCATACTAATCAAAACCATATAGTTTTCCCTTTCTAGGAAACTATTCCTCATGCAAATCTCAATTCTTAAACATTTTCTTATACATTCATATAAATCCCAAATCTCATTTTTATACCCATTTTACCAAAATTTTGGCAGCATAACGACTGCATTTGTAAAAACCCAAAACCTGCAAATGGAAAAAATATACTTCTAAAAGTCCCAAACAGTCACACAACTATCATAATCCACCGGACCCTCCGTCCGGGATCTCAGCATAAACAAACGCACTCCTATATCTAAAACATTTCACTAAGCCTCAATCTTTAATCAGAAAAATCCATGCACAAACCAATCCATAACTTAATTTAATACATATATCCAGAATTCATAATACATTCTCAAAATGAATACGCAATACAATTTAATAGCATTGCAAGCCATTTACAATACCCTAATTCAAAATACACAACATTTCTAAATTTCTTAGCAATCACTTAGCTAAACAAATATACCATATGAACACATACAAACGGAAACCT